>JAEANM010001916.1:0-26029 GCA_017656035.1 Myanophis thanlyinensis
TATAATCTACCTCTCTCAACCACTCCCTAACTTATTCTCCCTCCCTGTCTATACTATTCTCTTGCCCTACTACCTACTGTTGCAAGCGGTCGCGTACACATTTCACTGCATTTCATACCATGTATGACTGTGCATGTGATGAATAAAATTTGATTTAATTTGATTTGATTGATTCGATAAAAATCTACCCAAAATGGTGGCATATCAGAGTTGTTACTGCTATGAATAGCAATGTTGCTTTCCTGTTATTTTTTTTTCTGTATTATTACTTCTAGCATCTTTGGAAATGGAACAGAATAGAAGCCAAATTAGTTAAAATAAGAGAGCATAGTGTGCTTTTCTAAAATTTGAAAAAGAATATAGATGTTAGAATATAGATGTTTCCAGTGCCTTATAAAATTTTTCCAATTTGTTCATATGCTATGTCAATCATTCTTATTCTGTATGCTGGGACCTTTTAGTATACTGCCAGAGAGACTTTTAATATAACAAATTCCTTACCATAATCTTCTTTTGACCCCAGAAAATAGGCTATTTGTATCTTTGTATAGTTCTGTGCACTGCTCAGACCTTTGTTGCTTCATATTATGGATAAGTAATGTTACAAAGGGACATAGAACACAATTTGTGGCAAGAGGTTTAAATAAGTCATCTAGAAGGGCCACAGAGTCTTCTGCACTTTTAACCATTTGTATAAGAAAGGATGCTTCAGCCTGTGTAGCTGTTGCCCTTTGCCATCACTTCTTCTTTGGCTCTTGGCTTCAAAGATTTTCCTTTCCTTTTCCCCTTTCCTTTCCTTTCTCTTTTTCTCCCCTTCCCAAGTTACAGTCATCTGCTAGGACAAGCTATGTTGTTTCCTTGTCCTTGATTTATATTTGCAACCAGCCCACTTATACAAACATTCTAAACTTCTTACCAGACTTCTAATAAGCAGCTTCAGTTCTGCCACCTTGAGAATAACACCATAGCTTATGCTATCACATAGCAAAACGTATGAAGAGGAGACCTGACTGTTAAAACAAACTACTATAAATGTTTCCAATGATTTATATTTTTTCCCATCCAAAATGGCAAATAGAAAATAAAAACCATTTCCATATTGGCAGCAGTGCACTATCTTGGGTATAAGGTTTACAAAAAACTCAGACTGCAAGAACATAGAAAGCTGGATTTGAGACCTTTTGTCATTTTAGTTAAATGATCTTCAATTGAACTGTTGTTCTGTTTTAATTAAACATTTGCTTCTCCCCATAGTGTCAGCTGAGAAAAGATATTTTCTCAAGATACTTTCTAATTACTACAGCTAATTGCAAATGGAAATACACCATTAATGTGTTGACTTGGCAATATAATTAAAAACATAATTTAGTGTTCAGCTGAGAGGTACCTTGAAAATACAGGTCCCATTGGAATTTCAGCTACAAAGTTGTTTAGGAGAAATGTTATGACCACATCTGATGCATTTGAGTTGCATTGGATAGAAATAGGAATTTTTATTTGGTTTATCTGTTTCCATTATTAAGAAGCAAAAGAGTGCTAAAATTGCTACTTTTAATAAATTTGAGCAACTGAAGTTAAATACACTGTTTGAAAAATAGCAAAGTATTAAAATAAGGACAAATCATATCGAGGTGGTATTTTAGTTTTCTGCTGTTCTCTCCACTGCAGTTGTCTTCCCGAAAAATCATTTAAACAAAAGAAAATTATCCTTCTCCTTGCAACCAACCATGAGCCTCCAAATGAATATACTGTGAAGTACCACATTTTTCTCAATTTGACCCAACTTTGTCCCTTCTTAGGCATTAGCTTTACATCAGGGAAACTTGAGACAATAAATTGATTCTACTAAATGCCATACACTAACACCTTCAATCAGTCTTTTATTTCATGGACTAATCAAGTCATTGGCAAATGATTACGGTCTTCACAATTCCACAAATGTCAAGTGACCTATTCAGAAAAAAATAGTTCAGTATCCATATTTGAAAACGAAACTGTTTCAGCTGATGGGGGGGAAGCTACGCTGTTCTTAAATTCTCAAGACAATTTGTACATAATTAAGATTAAACGGTTGCAGCATTCGATTAAAAGCCAGCTTTTACTTCATATCTTGAAAAGAAAAATCTTAGCTTAAAAAATCAACATCTGGTGCAAGATATAGCATTTTTGCTTTCCCTAACAATGTTTTTCCATCCAAAATGTCTTCCCTGCAATTTGTCTTTTTGTAAGATCGAATGTTTAAAAAAATTGTAAATGATCTGGTAAAATAATTCCATCTTTAAGATTGCCGAAAAGTCAGGAAATGCCAAGCCCAAGGTTACAGGGTCTCATGTTCTCTCCAAAAGGTTATGATTTAAATTTAATATCCTGCATCTCTTCTACTCTCCTCCGCTTCATTTCAGCAAGATATGTTTTCCTGACTATCCCTGAAGAAATTTTACTGTACTATCTATCACTTATATTAGAGCTGCTGCCATGTTCTGCTTCTTGGCTTTTCCTCTTGTTCCAAGACTTAGCTTCTTTTCCTTTCTAGTAATAAATCAAAGTCAAGAAACTGAAATGGTGGCTCTTTGTGCATCATATATATTGGTATTGGTGCCTGCTCAACACAGAACGTTAAGCGAAAAGTTTCTGTCAGAAACTCCACATTTGTCCTGCTGCACTTGCCCAAATGCCCATAGTTCCCACTATTTACCTAAATTCCTTTTCTGCCACTTCAGTAGTAACGTCTCCCAGTTCATCCTTCAATAACCAAGAATATATTTTTGTCCATTTACAGTATTTGCTGTTAACCTTGTTTAGATAATTTCCCTTTTTACTTTGTTATTTTACAACTCTTTATTTTGTTTGGTTTTATTGGTGTTTTCCCCTTGCGTCCTGTGACTTTAAAAGATCCAGCTTCCAGCAGTAAACTCACTCCACTCAGTGCCTCATTTATTATGGGGAAAATCACAGAGTGAGTGCCTCCTTAGTTGCCAAAAACTTTACATAATTTAGGTAACAGGAATTATTCCACGCCTTCTCAATCTTTCACCATCATGCTTGTGAAGGCAGCTCCATATCAGTGAATAAGAGGTTTGCATGATTTATTTATTTTGGTTTCACTGATTGAAAATTGAATGTTTTTATACCTGAGAATATTCTTCCTCTTTCTCCTCCTCCCTCCTATCACTATTATTGTTTTGGCTTAATATTGAATGTTTAATTTGTATATTATGTTGCTGAATTTTTGGTTTTATTCTTGTGTGCACTGCTAAGGGGCACTGTTTTGAGATGGGCATCTGTGTGGATTGTTTAAAGAAATAAACAAATAAAATGCTAAGAGGAAGGGACACAATGCTCAAGGTGTTGGAACGTATGAGGGCCACAATAGAAAGAGTTATCTCCTAGTCCATATTCTCCTAAACTCACATTGAAGTGGAGACCTCACCAGGTCTTCTGACAATGTTCTTAACCAAAGGGCAGGTTTAACCTTGGCAAGGCAATCCCTGATATGATGCAATACAATGCCATTTTGTTTTTGACTTTGTGGGGACTAACCAAGTTGAATGATGGTTGTAGAATGTGAAATGCCAACCTTGAGAATTTATCTTATAGCAGCTTCCTTGTCCTGTTTGGCTGTCAGTTTGTTGCATCTGTAGTTCCGATGTGCCTCATTCAGCAGATGAAAACCGTTGATTCTGACTTGTTTCCATTTTGTTCTGGTCTCCCCTCTAGCTTCTACCTGTGAATTTTCTGATATTGTGGAACTGTTGCTTCAATCTGGAGCAGACCCTACTCTTCGGGACACGGAAGGATACTTGCCTGAGGAGGTGACAGACTGTAGAGTAATCACCTCTATGCTCCAGGAACACACAGCTGGCAAAACTTAACTGAAAGACCAAGGAAATGAAGCCCAAAGCTTTCCGAATGGAAGAAAAACTTAATAAATACATCCTTCTCCTACTACGTAGTCTGCACAATGCATAAGGATTGGAATTTGTTGGATGAAGGTGCTTGGTAATGATACCTATTTGGAAAGCCAAAAAGAAAGTAGTGGACTGTGAATCACACAGCATAATCTACTATCTACCATGTGAAAAATAACCTCAGCCATAGTTTGTGACTTGCCATTTGCTTAATAATTTCCCCCACCTTTTTTTTTTTTTTTTTTCAATCTTAAAACCAATAAGAAGGATATACTGGATTTTTGCTATCGTGTCAGCTGTAGCTATAAGAGATGTTCAGTTGGGTAAATTACATGCTACAAGCCTAATACAGCACGAGTTCTTACTTCACCAGCAGAGAAGTTTCATCATGTATGGAGGCTGCTAAGGAAAAAAAAACTGTACTGAAGCTGAAATCCTATGTGTTCCTTCTTGAAAATAAGCCCTAATTAGATATACGAATAGTATTGAACTTGCTTTCCCAAGTGGATTTAAGGACTAGCTCCATGCAGTTTATAAGAAAGGAAGATCCATCTGCTGGATAGGGAAAAGGAAGCCATGAGCTAGTTTATAAAGCTTTTTTTTCCAAACTCCTACATTAGTGACAGTATTATTATTTATATTTTTTGAACTCAGAATTAGAAGTACTGTGCTTCTCCAAGATCTAAAAAATAAAGACGGTTGGCTTTTTTTCCTTGAACCTAAACTGATTCCTAAACTGGTTAGCTAAGTAGTTGCTGTGTTGTTAAATTATGAGAACATGTTTAATTGTGTGTCTCTCTTTCTGGTATAAAAATAATTTCCTGCATGATATGAAATATATAAAAATGTTTCTGGAATGTTTCTCTTTTTTCACCTGCCATTAAACCAAACTAGTTATACAAAAAGCATCATGAGTTTATATTGGACACTACAAAATCTTATCCTGATTTTTTTTAACCTTGTAGATATAATTAAAACATTTTTAGAAGAAACATCAACATAAATGGCTAAATATTCATGGACAGAAAGGGAGAAAAATATTATAATCCCTAAATTTATTAGTCTGCCTCAGTAGAAACATGCGTTCTCAGAATTGCTGCATCCAATTTCTGGCTGTGTCCTGCTTACACAATTTCTAGTGGGAGCCCCTCTGTGTGTTTCACATAAAGCTAGCTGCAGCTCATACTAAACTTTTCAGTTTGGTTTTGAGAGTCATAGCATTAGCATTTTCATCCATTTATTGTAGAAAAATTATTCCACCTCACATTGAGATCTCCATCCACTCTGAATATTTTTTTCTTTTATTATTTCAAGTTATTTTTATCATAATTCTCTCCATGTTTTCCCCACTGAAGAATAGTCATGTTCTTGTCCTTTTTCTTCAAGCAGTCTGACCTCAGCCTTACAGCCTTACAGCCTCCACTTTGTAAGTGCCAAAATTAAAAAAAAACTAAAAATCAGAATCACATGAACATAGTCTAGGTTTTTCTGCCATGTGGAAGTTCATTCAATAGACCTACATTGGATTTTTATTTTAACTTTCTTGAAATCTTCCTACTTCAGGTTAACCCCACTCAGTATGGAGTTTTTCCTCCTGCAACAAGAGATGTGGTTTATATCTGTTGATCTGCACGGTGCTTAATGTTATATATTCATAGTTGCCTATTCATCTTTTTATTCAAGTAGCTCCATATACTAATGTTATGTTTTATCATTTGGTCCTGCCATGGCCTCTAGAGGTTTTTTTTAATGCATGGCACCTTTATCATGCTTTTTCATCTCCATTATTTACTTCTGTTAACCTGGTTGATAGACTCAAAGATATGCCTTCCTCTTTTGAATTTTCTTGCCATATATCTCAGGTCTTTCTCCTATGATATGGACTTCTCCATCAATCATGAAAATTCTGTTCTTACCGCATAAGTTACCTAATTATTGGGGCAATGGTTATCATCACTTTCTTCTTTCCAATGTGTATGCTTCAGGCTATCATGCACAAGATGCTCCCCAGGAGAAGTAAGGACCTGTGACATTCTGTAATTGTTGGGCTGTATGGAAGCCCCAACTTTGCTCATCTTCAGCTACACCTTACAAGCATGGTTCATCACATTTGAACCTGATCCTCAAGGTTCAAATATCAGAAAAATCCATCAGTCATTCTTGCATCAAGGAGCCTCTTCAATGGTGGCAGGTTACAGACAATTTCACTGAAGGTCAATTCTTCAGGTTTTGGTCACTAACACAATCAGTGACACAGTTACATCTTCATCTCTCGTTCTTTTTCATTTTACATTTTTTGGCCCATAGTTGACTCGTTGCAGCATCTCAGTCAGCTGAAGTTCCTGGAATTTGGGGAGGCAATCAGTGGGAGGTTTTTTAGGCAAAGCATCCACATGAAATGAAACAATAATTTTTGTATTACATTGGCCATATGGTTCAAGGTTGATAATGGCACTTATAGGCCTTACATTCCATATTACCCTATTAATCCCTGCATCTGAAAAATGCTCTTGCAGACTGCATCCTTCAGCTGTGGCTCTAATCATATATCAATGGGTCTCTTGAAATGGAATTCCTCCACTCTCCTCCCACATGTATATCTTGGGGTCTTTATTTCAGCAGCAGTTGCAGGAAAAATTCCATATATATAATGCTTGGGAAGCAGACTTTTACAATATCTTTTTACTTTCCCATTGGAGACCTTGGAAAGATCAAGAAGGATTCAGTCAATTATGTCCTCGTCACACGATGATGACCTTGATACCATGATTTATTCCTCCCTTGTTGTTTTAACTCTTATGAAGCAATTCCCAACCTCCTCTCCTTCCATCCTAGATAGGTATACTTCCAGGATCACATTTCCCTCCACCTTACAGTCCGGAGATTTCCATTCTGCCTTATAAAGAAAAATAGGTCTTTTCAGAAACCATCCACAATGGCTTCTCTGGAAGATAAAGGGTGGGAATTGTATGAGGAAAAACAAAGAATATCTCATTTCTTCTGCAATGCCAATATATTTTGCCCTTATATTTAACTATGCATGCCTTGGTACTTTTTTCCATAAGCTTACAGCTTACATGAATATCTACTTCTATTTTTCAACGTGGTACCTCCCTCACTAGTAAAGTGTTATGTCAAAGGATTGCTTTTCCTCTGTTCCCTGGTATACCTGCTGGTTCTATCTGCTATTTTGTCCATCCTTTTCTCTGGCTTAATTCCAGAGTATTTTGGGCCCACAGTTACTGCTCTTATTCACCTCTTATTGTGAAAGATGTTACTAGCAGTGGCTGAGACCTTGGCTTACAAACAGGGAGAGTTGTGTGTCTAGAGTCCTCCTATCTTCCTGTCTCTTAACTTTGACAGATCGCTTTTCTCTCAAGGTTGGAAAAGCAATTGCCTTTCCACTTGGACAAAATGGCATAATTCCAAAGAGACCAATATCTATGGTGCAATTTCTCTCCCCAACACTTTTCCAAATGAATTTTAGCAAACATCAAGTTTTTCTTTGAAGTGTCCAAGCAGGTTGCCTATTTCAACTCCACACCTATTTTATGACACTGGTAACAGCAGTTTGTAGCTTTCCAATTGCTTTACCAGGAATGTGCCTGTGAATTAAAGGTAACCCTATGAAAATTTGCCATTTTATATGGGTTTGCGTTTAAATCTGATAAAAGAGGTCTGGATACCTGTTTGGCAGACTGTTTGTAAGTTAATGTCATGAGTCTCCAGACATAGTATGTGACTCAGCAGAGCCAGAAAAGCATGGACATACTGTAGGCCCACTGCAGCATCCTCATGGTCACTTGATGAAAATTCAAATGCTTTGGCAACAGACCCATATATGAGGATGGTTCTAATGTCCTGTGGTCATGTGATCATCTTTTGTGACCTGAGAAGCAAAGCCAATGAGAAAGCTAGACTTACTTAACAACCAATTAACAGCAGTGCTTCACTTAACAACTGTTGCAAGAAAGATCGTAAAATGGGGCAAACTCAATTAACAAAAGTCTCAGCAACAGAAATGTTGGGCTCCATTGTGGTCGTAAGCTGAGGACTACCAATATTTATCTTGTATGTGGAGATCCTGGAATTTGAATGCCAGGCGTTTATTATTTATTTATTACAGTAAATGTTTATGCCATCCAGCTCCCCTACAAGGTAACTAGGCAACTTGAAAAGGCATACGAGAGCCACAGATCCACATATTCCCTACAGCCAATGGGTTCTCCTATTTGCTGTACCAAATTAATTGGGGTATAGAGAGAGACAGCACCCCAAGACTGAAAAAAGCAATGAAAAATGAAAGATCAGAGGCAAGAGTAGAGGGAAATGGGGAAAAAATATGAAAGGAGCATAAAACTTACAGAAAAATCCTTAGGAAAATATTCAGCAGAAATCTGTGGAAAACAATAAAGAAGAAAAAAGAAGAAATCTTTTTGCAGCAACTGTTTCTTTTTGTCCAGCATTCCTGCCTTTTTCTGTTCCTTTTCCTGTTTCTCCCCAGTGCTGGGGAATAGAATCCAAGCATGGGCGTGGCCACAACCATAAGATCATCAGACTGAGCCAATCAAAGGCTGCCTGTTGCTGGAAGGATCCAGTTTTTCTGGCTCAGTCCGAAGATCAGGTTGTAATTTCAGAGCTCCAGCCCCTGCTTGGATTTCTATACATTTTTCAAACAAATTTCACAGACTCTTTACATCAAAACGCAGGTAATATCATTCTAAATCTTTCAGGATAAGGAGGGGGCGCCCTCCGCAGCTAAGGCTGCCCCCAGAGCTTAGTTAATTGTTTACGAAAAAATTACATATAGAGAGTTCAGGCGCGTTTTTCCAGCAGGCTCAAACCCCCGCATACTTCCTTTACAGTTACCCGGCTGGGTAACATCTAATCGCTCAAAGAAAAGCCGCGCCGCTTTCAATTCCCCAGGCTCAGAGTAGAACTGTCAGGGAATTCAACTGAATGGACCCTGGGCGCCATTATCTTCACGACGTTCCGTCAAACGCGTCCGTTTAACCCCTTCCCAACTTCATCGGAGAGACTTTTATTCCTTTTTGCTCTGAGGCACAAAATAGCTTTCAGGCATGAAGAACGGAAGCGGGGCAGCAAGTGTAAATCCTATCAAGCACCCCTTCCGTATTCCGTTAAATTTGACGAAAACGTCCATTAGTAAGGACAAACGGTTGCGCCCACCATTTTGTTTCAAATGTCACTTTTTTCCCGCGTGAAACCAGCGGCGACCATTTCCATCGCCTTTTTTACGAAGACTTCGTTACAACCTTGCTCAGGCCTCTCACAATCATCTTTCATATAAGAAACATCGCACTTACTGAAGAACGCGCCACATTGCACTAAGCCCTTATACAGCAGGGCTTCCCCCTCCCAGCAACATTGAAGGAACCCACAGTCAGTTTAAAAGCGCGCGGCTGGCCTTCGAGCCATCAGACCACACAAAACTAGCGGTGCTTATTTAATTGACTGTTGGAGGGGGGCACGGCTGGCCTCCGGACTTAAGACCGTGATTTAACCAGATAGGAAGTACCTGACAACTTCTCCCACTATTTGGCGGCCAGCCTGCGGCCATAACTCCGCCCATCTCGCTTAGTGATAGACAACACTACTGCGGTTCATTTAGTGTCCAAAACTCAAAAGTGTTGCCAAACCATGGATTCTTCTATCCAGAGTCCAATGGAACAGCCTACCACTTCTGAAAAAGGACGTAATGCCTCTCAAAGCAATTCTACAAGAAAGGCCAAGGTTATTAAGTCCACGTCTAGACAAGTTTCTGATAAACTCAAAGCCAAGGCAATACATAAATTGGCTCGCACAGAAGACAAGTTTGCTTCAAGCAGACAAAAGGCCTTGGAGAAGCAGTTTACAAAGGCTGAGAAGAAATTAAAGGCAACTATGGCCAAGGGTGCCTTATCTCCACCAACATCCCCTGATAAATCGCTCCAACTATCACCTTCTCCATCTGCCACACTGGTCCAGAACGTTCAGTCCACTCATCCTGAAGCAACATTTACACCAACAGCGGCAGGATTGAGAGACCCAGGCCCTCAACAGGACCTGATATCAGGTCTCCAACAGATGTTAGAAAGAACCCTTTCCCAAGGGTTTGCGGGACTACAACAGACCTTACAGGCTGCGATGGTCCCTCAACAGCATTATCAACAGGATGACTGTCTCTCTGTGACCCAGTCACTACCATTGATCCAGGATCAGAATGCTCATCATTATGACACATCGGCAGTCAGCAACGTCTGTTCAGTAACAGAGGAACCTAGAGATCCTAACTTATCTGATGATGAGAATGATACACCAGATTCTCCATCCTTCGTTGGTCTATTTCCAGTCTCTGCTGGCCAAAGTCAAAACTACCTCAGAGCTAGGGGAGGTTCCTCCAGACCAGCAGAAGGAAACAACCACCACTAACACTCCAAAAACCTTTTTTTCGTTCCCAACACCACCATCTAATCTAATCCCTACTCCCCAGGTGGTCCTAGAAATCATCAAAAAACAATGGCAAAAGCCAGCAACTCAACCCTCACCTAATGCCACAGACAGGAAATACTATCAAGGAGATCAAGACATTTCCAATCTCCTCCAAATCCCCAAGGTAGAGGAACCCATTATCAACATCGCTTCTCCTACCTTGATTCCAGGGGATGCAGCAGAGGTATTAAAACCAGAGAAGAGAATGGAATTAGCCCTTCGTGCAGCATATCAAACAGCCACCTGGGCAATTAGATCGGCGTCCGCTGCCACTTTCTTCAATCGAGCCACCCTCCTATGGCTCCAGCAGATGGAGGCCAGACTTCCGGCTGGCGATAATAGGCTTCAACAAGACCTAAATAAAATAAAAGCAGCTACTCAATTTTCTGCAGACGCCACCCTAGACTCAGTCAAATTTGCGTCCAGGTCTTTGGCCTCCTCTGTAACCTCTCGTAGACTATTATGGCTACGAAATTGGCAGGAAGACATCCGCACCAAATGGAGGCTTGCATCAGGACCCTTTCAAAGTGAGAGACTATTTGGCGAAACGATTGACCCACTCTTAATCGAAACCAAGGACAAAAAGAAAGTCTTACCTTCGCAACAAAAAAAGACGGAACGCCGTTTCCAACCTTATTCTCGCAGACCGTCGCAAAGATTTGATTTTCAACCAGACCAAAATCCTAGACCATATTTCAAGAGACCGGAACGGCCTCAAGACAGGTATAGGGATAGATACCGCCCCCAAAATCAGGCTAAATGTCCCTTTAGAGGGGCGGGAGGTCGTCCCTTCTGCAAATCCCATTAATTCAGGGTTCGTTAGCCCCATTGGTGGTAGATTGGCATTGTACGCCGACCAATGGGAGCAAACGACCACGGATAGGTGGGTCATCAGTACACTCAGACATGGTCTTAAACTAGATTTCCTCACCACACCCCCTGATCGATTTGTGTCTTGTTCATTCTCAGAGAATTTCCAGAAAAGATCATTGATGGAGCAAGCCATTCAGCATTTATTGGAGATTGACGCAATAGAACAGGTGCCAAAGACGGAATGGCGTCATGGATTCTATTCCATACTTTTTGTGGTACCTAAATCATCGGGGGGCTGGCGAGCAATTCTGGATCTTAAACGATTAAATTGGCACATAGCTTACCACCGCTTCAAAATGAATACGTTATTTTCCATATTAAAGACAATTAGGAAGGGCGACTTCCTAACGTCCATTGACCTGTCAGAGGCCTACCTTCATATTCCTATAGCAGGTGCCCACAGAAGATACCTTAGATTCTGTTATAGAAACAGGCATTATCAGTATAGGGCCCTACCGTTTGGCTTGTCTTCAGCACCTCGCACGTTCACCAAAGTATTAGCCGTCCTTATGGCCCATCTCAGACAGATTCCCATAAGGGTACAATCTTACTTAGATGACATATTAATACAGTCATCTACCCCATACTATGCCAAAACAGATCTACAAATTGTTACCCAGCTTCTGGAGGACCATGGTTTCTCCATTAATTGGGAGAAAAGTCACCTCACCCCGACAACTAATCTGCAACATCTAGGGGCAGTAATAGACACTATCTCCTGTACAGTGTTTCTCTCTCAGGAGAGACGGCTCAAACTAAGCAACCAAATTTCCCAATTAAAGACTCGCCCTAGAGAGTCGGTTGTATTTTTTTCCCAATTGCTGGGGTCCATGATCTCTTGTATAAACATAGTCCCTTGGGCCAGACTACATACCCGACCATTGCAATGGTTCCTATTACCCTACTAAAGAGCACGTCAGAGTAATGCCACATTCCAAATATTAGCTTCCACAGAGGTGATACAATCTTTGAATTGGTGGTCCACCTCAACGTTAAAAAAGGGTTCTCAATTTAAGGAAACCAATCCTATAGTAATTACAACGGATGCTAGCCTTTTTGGTTGGGGAGCCCACCTGGAATGGTGCAGGGCCGCTGGTCCTCTCAGGACCTCCAGCACAATATCAATTGGCTCGAGCTCAGAGCAATACACCTAGCGCTAAAACATTTTCTCCCCTGTATCAGAAATAGGGACGTTCTAGTCATGACTGATAATATTGCCACAAAGGCTCATGTTAACAGGCAAGGAGGAACGCAATCCTTGGCGCTTATGAGCGAGGCCAATGAACTGTGTATGTGGGCAGAGAAGCATGTCAGTTCCTTAAAGGCACAGCACATATCAGGGATAGAAAACATTCAGGCAGATTGGCTAAGCCGTTCAACTATTGATCAAAACGAATGGCAGCTAGACTCATCAATTTTCAAAGAAATCTGCCATCGATTCGGTACCCCAGTAGTGGATCTGTTCGCTACCCCAGAGAATGCCCAGCTTCCTAGGTTTTTCTCTAGATTTAAGACACAGGGAGCAGAGGGGACGGATGCACTTGAACCAGGTGGCCGAAGGGCCTATTATACGCCTTCCCTCCTCTTCCCACCCTTCCAAGGCTGATCAACAAGATCATACAGCAGAAAGCGAACATTGTTGTGGTAGCACCACATTGGCCCAGACGGGCTTGGTTTGCGGACCTCCTCAGCCTCTCCTCGAGCAAGCCCTGGCGGATTCCCCAGGACACGTTGATACTACGGCAAGGCAAAATCTTACATCCAGACCCGGCTTGGTGGCAACTGGCCGTCTGGAAATTGAACGGCAATCTCTGATTAACAGTTCTTTTTCTGAACCAGTCATTAAAACGATTCAAGCGTCAAGACGTCCATCCACGACAAGAATATACGAGGCAACATGGAAAATTTTTAACTTATGGTGTACTGAACATCAGATTACCCCACTTTCCGCTTCTGTTCCTAATGTACTAGAATTCTTACAAAACGGTCTTGATAAGGGACTCTCACCGAATACTCTCCGCCGACAAGTAGCAACAATCTCCACTGTTCTAAAGTGTCAAGACTATCCTTCTCTTTCAATCACCTGATGGTGATAGCCTTTCTTCAAGGAGCATCTAATCTCTCCCCGAACATCGTACACAGGTACCCCACATGGGACCTCCCCAAAGTGCTTAATGCACTAACCTCATCACCATTTGAACCTTTAAGAGAAACAACAAACCATCTCCTGACATTAAAGTTTGTGTTTTTAGTAGCTATTACTTCTGCCAGACGTATATCAGAACTGGCCGCTCTTTCTATCAGAAGAGATCTCTGTATCTTCCATAGGGATAGAGTAGTTTTAAGACTAGACCCCACATTTATTCCCAAGATTAATAAAGTTTTTCATAGGGCTCAAGAATTAATACTCCCGGATTTTTGTCCAAATCCCACTCAAGAAAGAGAAAAAAAATGGCACTGTTTAGATGTCCACCGTGCACTTAGATACTACATATCTAGAACCGTGTCCTTTAGAAAGACGGAGGCAATGTTTGTTTCGTTTAGTGCAGCCAAGTTAGGTAAGAAAGCATCATCTTCGACTATAGGTAGATGGATCAGGGAATGCATTGCGTTAGCCTACCAATCGCGACAGGAATAGGTTCCACCCCGAATTACAGCACACTCAACCCGGAGTGCTGCTACGACAGTGACTTGGGCGACCCAGGCGTCTATAGAGGACATCTGTAAAGCTGCTACATGGTCTTCGCCCTTTCCCTTTATTAGACATTATAAAATAGATGCCTACGCATCAGCAGACACGGCCTTCGGTAGGCGTGTTCTACAACAAGTGCACTCCCTAGAGACTAGATAGCCGTATAAGCTATAAAACCCACCCATAGGACATCAACTTTGGTATGTCCCATGCTTGGATTCTATTCCCCAGTACTGGGGAGAAGGTGCGTTGGTCTTACCTGATACGCTCCTTCTCGGAGTGCTGGGAATAGAATCCAAACCCACCCTAATACAGATTTGAATTTCTTGAATAAGATAACGCTTGTGGGGAAGTGTTGTGTTTATTGCAGGAGCTCCTAGAGTCAATCATCGTCCTTTGCCGAAAAACTGGATCCTTCCAGCAACAGGCAGCCTTTAATTTGATTGGCTCAGTCTGATGATCTTATGGTTGTGGCCACGCCCATGCTTAGATTCTATTCCCAGCACTCTGAGAAGGAGCGTATCAGGTAAGACCAACGCACCTTTTCCTGAGGTGACTTTTGTTTCTCCTGTACTAGGGTTTTAAATGTATTCAATCTCCACTTCTTCCTAGTCCAAAGAATAGAGTTTGTTCTAAATAAACTAGATTTAAATTTCTAACCATTCTAATAATTTATCCCAATGGAACTTCTAACACAACTCTTGCTATTCCAGACTACTTTTTAAAACTAATTTTCCCTTCAAACGGGATAAAATTATAGTAACAAGGCTTAATGCATTATCCTCAAAGCTGCTAGAAAGGTAGCCTATCAACATCCCCTTGTCTAGATGGACACTGCATATTTAGATATCATAAATGTAGCTCACACTTTTAGCTATTGCATTGCCTACTGCATCAGGATTAGTGATCTGTTTTGCTGTTCCCTCTCCTTATAGGGCCGTGATGGCAAACCTATGGCATAGGTACCACTGGTGGCATACAGAGTCATCTTGCTGGGCACACAAGCTGTCAGCCAACTTACCTCCAGCTGAGCATGGACATGTGATTGCGCATGCACACATGCGTGATTGCAGAGACTCAGCTGGTCTTCGGGCTTCTGTGCATGCGCGCATTTGCAGCAGGAAATCCAGTTGGTCTTCAGAGCTCTCCTGCGCATGCACACACAATTGCTCATGTGTGCGTGAGTGCCTGCATGCAGCACGCATGCATTGCATGTGCAAAAGCTGCATGCATGCATAGATGGTGCATTTGCACATGTAGCGCACATGGAGGAGCCACATGCAAGTGCAGATGGCACCCACAAAGTGCGTACTTTTTGGCACTCAGTAAGTAAAAGGTTTGCCACCACTGTTATAGGGGATGGACCATGCCTGAGGCTATGTAGGTTTTACTAGCATACATCTCCATTGGAATCTTTAAGAACATTGTTAAATTTTCTCTGGAAATATTTTAAGATTGTTAATGTTGCTACAGGACCAATTTGCAAGCCTGGGGGTGGGGATGGGGTGGAGAATGAGGTAAAAGCAGCAAATGTTGCTAATAAGAGATTAAAAAACAGCTTGAAAAGCATCTGGATAAACCTTATCTTCAGCCTTCATGGTTATCTTGCAAATAGAACTTTAAGTTGTAGTTTGCTCAGTGTTTTGAGGTGATGCCAGTCTGGCCCGCTTTCCCTTTGGGATACCTGGGATTTTCTCCCACACCTGTTCTGGGAGGAATGGACTGTGTGTAATTGCATTCTTCTCTTCCTGGGGCTTTTAAAGGGTTACAGTATATAATTGATACCCTTCTTCTCTTCAAGAACCACATGTTTCACCACTGAAAGGGAAGGGTTTTTTTAGAAATGCTATCGCGTCATGCAGAAATGGGGCCTTTAACACTTAACTCTCCTCTGCAGTTCAGTCGACTGTTAGTTGTGTGTTCAGTTCCATATTTGTTTCATCTTTCATTCCCACCAGCTGAAAATGTTTCTCATCTCAAGAATGCTAATGCCAGATGTTTGTTATACAACTGGGCCATTGTGTAATTTGTGCTTTTGGTGCAGAGCAATATGAAAGGGATATTAAAAGGTACGAGCACTGCTGCATGGCTGGCAGCTGCTTTTACTGCTGTACTGTGGCCATCCGTCATCTGGGTTGGTCTTACATTACGGTTGGTTTGGCAAAAATGCCAAAATAGGACAGATACTTTTCTATGGTCCCTGAGACGTATATCTGCCACCTTGTCCAGAAGCCAGGTTGCATTTTGGGGGTTTATTTTGTGCTTGAAGGTTACCCTTCCCGGCATTTTGTATTTTTTCAAGTGGTGTGCTGTCTGATGGACATCTTGTGCATTAAAAAGCACTTGCAAAACAACACATGTTTGATGAGTGTGTTGATGCGAGTGGCAAGCAACTGTGCCCATGGCTTTCACAAAGTACATTTGCAGAGCTTAGGATGGATAAGTTTATAGCACTTTAGGACTATTTGTGAGGTTGGAACTCTTCCAAAGGAAAAAAAATGAAAAGGCATATATTATTGTTTATAATCTGCTTTATTCAGCCAAACCTTTTCCCCAACAGCCCCCTGGATTGCTGTTTAAATCCTCTGGTGCCTTAAACTACTGATTCTGAAAACAGTTAATGCATATTCAAGCTAAGCTTGGCATCTACTGCAGGAAATCACTTTAATTGAGAAGCATTAAATGTTAAAATGATTAAAATATATAAAGCCAACATGGTGTATATGAAGAGCACAGGCTCGCAGCTTTAGAGCGTACCTTGGCTCAGCCTGCCAAAAGCTTCAGCTTCTGAGGTTGAAGGTAGTGAAGAATTCCTTAAAATGAAAGCCAGCCCATTTCCTTGGCTTATTATAACCCTCAATGTCTTCCAAAAGGCAACCAGCAAAACTTTTAACAGCTGTGGCAGATACAATGTTTTGCTATCCTTATTTTTACTTTCTTAAGCAGTATTTTGACCAGAATGACCCATTGTTAGAGAAGGAGGAATGTTCATGTCTATTCCTAGTTTGTCGCATGAGTAAATGCTTTCATCTTTTGGGGATGTAAATTTGCCTGTTGCAAGCTGCATTTACATAGAAGGGATCATAATTCAAAAGGAAGAAGGAAAATAACTCTCTGATTCTGGAGGGGAGGGGTTATATCAGAGGTGTCAAACTCAAGGCCCTGGGGTCGGATTTGGCCCACGTGGTGCTTAGACCTGGCCTGCAAGGCTATACTGGAAACTGAAGGACTGGCCCTCTGTACCTCTGCCAGAGAAAATGGGTTCCTGAACTCTGTTTTCGGCTGCAACAGCCTCCTGCAACTCTCTGCCAGTGAAAACACAGCTTGGGAGGGCCACCCTGGCCACACCCACTCCGGTCCCTCAAGGTCAAACAATCCTGATTCAGCCCTCAATATAATTGTGTTTGACACCCCTGGCTTAGATGATATTATGGAGCTTGGAATTCATTTTCTAAATCTGCCAATAATAAATGATTATGCAGATACCACTTTTAGAAATGCCCAATTTTGTAGCTGGGTTTTGGAGAGAGGGCAAAAAAAGTCTCCCTTTATTGTCAAATGCTGAAGAAACTGACATTTTAAAATATTCCAAATGGTGCTAATGCAGCACCAAAATAAATCCATTCTGAAACTCAGAAGTTCTACTTGTGATAAAGAGTACATTGCAATACGTAGTATCAACACACGCAAATATCAAAAGAATGGAAGGAAGCAAGTTCCTCTTTACAAAGTGATCTAGGGTACGCACTGTTCCTCACTGAAACTTTCAATATTGAAGAAAAATTGCCGGTCTCCCTGTTTGGCACACTAATTGATCCTTGTTTAGAATGTAAAATGGTAGCGGTCTTGGGTCTTTAGAATAGCATGTTAAAATACCTGGCTAATTGTGGATGATTTTCCCATATGTGTGTGTCTACATGTTGTTATTCAAATGATGAATAGCATAATGAAAACATTTGGATATACTGAATTATGAAAGGCAAATACAAACCACTGAGTTTCAGTATGCTTTAAGCCAGCCAATTGATTGTATTACTGCACAAAATATAAAGAGCTATCACTTCTTAAATTTTTAAACAGGTGAGGGTTAGGGTTAGCATAATTCCAATGTTTACATTGTACCATAGTAATACATTTATTGGTACACAAAATGTCTTGGTGTTACAAAGTTATTCCTTTCATACAGATGTTGGATTTTGGTTTTGGTTTTGCTTTGTGTGGTCTGCTTGCCTGAGATTTGGAATTATCAGCTGGGTAATGAAATTGTTTTATGGTATCCTGTTTAATAGCACTGTTTTGCCAATGTTTCTCCATATTTTAGGCAAGTGAAAAGCTAGATCAGAACCGGCTGAGTCTTGATCTTCCAGACTCAGTGAGTGAATCCTGAAGTTATTGGGAGGCATGAGTGAGTTTGAAAATCGTTTGTTGATGCTAGTTGTGTAAGACTTCTTACCCGATTTATGAAGTTGGATAATTTGCCAACAATACAGTGTACGTGTATATGTATAGGACAATATATACTTCTCTCTCCAAATCTTAGGTGCTACCTCCAGAGTTCTCAAAAGTTCATATCAAATTTCATTTTCAATGTGGCAAAATGGAGAAAACATTAAATATGCAAAATAATCACATTAACTGTATTTAAATGACAATTACACTTACGTTCGGTGAAAATTATTCCGGGCTTTATCTCAATTTGTTTTTGACTTAGGCTTTGCCTACTTTGGAGAGAATGGCCCATGGCATGCCCAGACAATGCCAAGTCTGTCCCCTTTTCATGAGCTGCACATACCGTACATACACAGGAAAAACCTGTCTATAAAGCTTTTGCCAATGAGTTCCAAAACAAACTTGAAACAAATGTGATTATTAACAACAGCTGTGCTGTTTTATTCTGAAGGCTGCAATGGAGTTTTGTTTTAAGGTGTATGATTGTTTGATTGTTTTCTTTTAAAGAAAAGCACATTCCACCAACCATCGCAGCAATACGGACAAGCCGCATCTCTACAGCTGCCGGCTTTCACTAAATGGAGCAATATGGATGATACAGTGGTGAAGAAAACCCATAGTTACCAAGCCAGCCGTTGAGAATTCTGCAGTGGTATTTTTTTCTGGGCAAAAAGAAAAAAATAAACACTGCTCACAGATGCAAGCCTGATGAAATATAACATCGTGATGGTAAATTTAAATTTCAGGAAATTGAGTTACATGTTTGTTTTGGGTTCTGTGGATAATCTGCAAAAAGCAAATAAATGAAAGTCAAAGATGTACACAAAGAGCGCATATGTACCTTGTGTGCACACTATTCTGCTTCTTCTGCTTTTAATGCTGTAAATTGCAAATGCAAAAAAATCACTACTCATACCGGTATTATGCCGATGGTTTGGGTTGGCTTGCTGAGCCTCTGTGCGGGCTTTGAGAACCTGCTGATGTTGAGCTTGAAGGTTGCATTTATATGTAGGTTTTGCTGGTTTGCATTTGCGCGTTGATTGTTGTTATAATATTAATGTGTTCCTGCACAAATAAAATATAAAGTTCTGATGCTTTGTGTTCACAACAAAACACAATTTAAATTTAATGCATGACCCTATTCCAGAGTGCCCAACCAGGCAAATAGGAAATTTAGTGATGACATTTATTTTCCAAAAATGTTACAGTCTCCCGGTTGACAGCTTCATATTGTAGAGCGGTATTTAGAATTTAGTGTTTGTGTTGTGTAGCCAGACTGCAAAAAATCTTGGCAACCACTTGATAACACCAAGGTATTTTTCTGCGCTTCTGTATTTCAAATGTGTGGGTGGGTGGTGGTGTGTGTGTCTCATTCTCTGCTTTAAAATCAATGTTTACTGCAAGACAGAAAAAGGCACATGAATCCTGGAAGCCGTTTCATATTTATTTTACATAGAACTTTTGTAGTTGCTGTTGTTTTACATACACGTCATGCCAGCAGACAAAAGGCAAATACCAAGAAATTTGTTGGGTTTTGTTTTTATCCAAAGACACATGGCAATAAATACGTTTCTTTCTCTCAAAATGTCACCTCAGAACTGTACAAAATTTGTCAACTCAAGGAGATGGTTACAATGGGAAAGAGCGTGGTAGAGGAGAGAGCTGTAAGAAATGTAGCAGGCTTGTTCTGAAGCTTTCCGGGCTTGAAACAGCCAAATCAAAAGGTAAGTTTCATGTTGAGTTACTTTTAAAATCTTAATCTCCCCTCTGGGGCCCAGAGACCTGTGCTGACAGATCTACAAAGCAGAGTAATGGATGGGAAATGAGACGAGTTCAGGATGCCTCTGTACACACTACCCATGCTCTACTTCAGATGCAGAGAAACCCTCTCTGTCCACTGAATTAGCTCAACATCATTTGTAGTCGCTGATCTCTGTTTTCACATTTTACATTTTATTTATTACTGTTTGCAACAAATGTTTTCAGTCTTTTAAAAAGACAACTGAAAAAATCCTAGAACTGGGCAGGAGACGGTTAGTGTGCTTTTTTTTTTCAACTGGAAGTTTGGCCATCATTATCAGAGCTCTGCGAAGAGGACATAAAATATAGCAAGTTCCACCAAGCTGAATTTGTTCTCAGATCACGGTTTCCAAGTATTAAAGTGCTGTAAGTTAAACAGGAGAGTCATTGCCCTTCCATCATTTTATAAGCAGCTGTAGAGTTCGGGTATATGTAAAACTTCTAGAAGAGTCTTGCCTAGAAACACTTATTATATAAAGGGAAATGTTCTGTAGACTCAGATAAAAATATAGTCTTGAGAAATATTAAATGGACATCGGTGGTAAAATGCAGCAATCAATTTGATCCTCTTGGTAGGAAGAGAAAAAAAAAATTCTACGATTCTATCTCAGATCAGTTTGGGGCAGATGATACTGTCTGTGTTAAAGTGAAATGGTATTTTTAAATTCTTTTAAAAGGATTCAAATTTAAATTTTATTGGCTTTTCAGCAGAAAACATTTATAATTTATACTTAGTGTTGGATGTGCAAAGCATGTTTTCTCTATTTGCAAATAAATTTTAACCAGAGATATTGGTATTCCTAAAAGTGCCTAAAACACAGTCAAGTTGAGAAACCTAACAACAAATCAGGATAACGTGATGACTTAATGTGTACAGAAGTGTTCATTTTACAATAAATTCTGCCTATTAGATTAATATGAGTGGTTGCAAATAAACCAATTGGTTGGGCATTTTCTTCTAGATGTGTTGAAATGTTCCTTCCATCATCCACAGCCAGCACACCCAATTACATTGCATGTCGAAGATGACAAAGTGTGGTGCCATAATTCAACACATAGCTGACTTGGAGGGGGGGTGATTTAAAGCAAAGAATAATGCAGGCATTTTCTATGGTGTTAAAGATGAAACTCAAAAAAAATCTACCTCCAACGAAAGGATACACATCTTCATCTAACTGTCTTATCAGCCTTAGTGCACATTATGTTCCAAAGCTCTTTTCTAGGAATTTTACAAAGAACTGAAAACAAGATGCATGCAAAAGCAAACTGTTGTTAAAAGTTAATAATTCTTACTCATGTGATAGCCTGCTGCTCAACCTTTGCTGCATCAATCCCTCTGTGAAGAGCAGATGACATCATACAGTAAGGATGGGCAGGTCATTGGGCTGCACGAGGCCATCCAAGCCATTTTATGTTAATCCCATGAAACCTAGAACTCATGCGATTATAGTGGCAAAGAACCAAGAAAGAGAGGTGGGGTTTTCCAAATGAAAGAATATGTTAGTGAACAAGTCTCTCTTAGAATTAACCCCCCCTTCCAATATTTATATTAACTGTCTTGACCTCCTCCAAATAAAACACCTGAAATATGAATCCTGCCCACTGCATTAACCTTGCCACATCACCTCCCTACCCAGCATAGATTTCAGCCAACACATTGTATTTTTCAAGTAAACTTTCAGTTTTTAAAAAGCTCCTTCTCCATAATAGAGAAAAGCATATAGAGGCTGCGGACAGTGAGTATTTTAAAGCATTTTTAGACTGATGGCAAAATTGGCTCTGGATGTTACGCAAGTGGTCTATGCTGGGGGGAAGAATCTGCCACTCTTGATTCTACAGTTGGTTGATCTATTAAATTCCCCAAATTATTTCTGGCATCTACAAGAAGTGTATTTTTCTTTTGGAAATAGTTGTGATGTATTTAAAGGCACATCTCCATTAAGAACTCCTAAAGTTTCACCTTCCACAAAAGGCCGTTGTTCGGGGTCTTACCCAAGACAGGTCATCTATCTGCTGGGCTCAATATTATCCTTAAGTATCTTTCCAGGATTCTTTTGCTGGGAGACCTTAAAACTTTTGCCTTCCAAGCAGGGACAGATTCACTGAGCAATAGTCCTTCCTCAGTTTATTGTTACTGCAGAATCAACCATTCATTTGTTTTATTTGATTACAAACAGCTAAAGACAATGATGCATCAGGGGTTGGGATTTGGATAATGGAAATTGGGGAGGCTGATGAAAGGTAAAAACGAATGTTCACAATTGTAAAAAAAAAACAATTTCATAAGTTGAAGCTGTACTAGGGTGATGTACAGTAGATGCAGACAATATAGAAAACATTGGTATAATATTAATTCTGATGAGAGATGTCATGTTTCAATTCTAAAAAAAAATTCAAAATGAAATCCCATTGAGTCTCAAAGGGACTTACTCTCAGGAAAATGAGAATAGATTGCAGCTTTATTGCAGAAAACAAAAAAGGGGCTTAGCATTTGGAAAAATCATGTCTTTTTTCTATTCCTTTTTTGAGGAAGTTGTTAACCATCTATGTCATGCAAAACCTCTGCAATCTTGAAATATCCATCCATACGTGAGCTGAAGATGGCCATCTCCTTCGCCTTGGTGCTAATAAAGTCTGACAGGTGAATTTCACACCAATTTTTTTTCTAGGATTTTCTTCTGTGGATAATGTGCTTGTGGTGGTTTGTCAAATAACTGAAAACAGCATTATAGTAAACCTTTTCACATTTTAAGCATTCAAAGTAACAGGTCGTGGAAAAGCTGCTTATACCTATTTTAAATTATTCAGACTATATTCCAACATGGGTATAACAGATTGATCTCGATGAAAGAGTTGTGTTACTGAAATAAATTGCTTTTCCTCTTGAAAAATACAAGCTCTTCAGTTGCATCAGTCTCAGTATATGAGTCATAGTAAATGACAGGGGGGTGGGGAGTAGTTCTGGAAGCTTAAAAGGAAGATACTGGGAATGTGAATATATTCAAGATAATGATTCAAGTTGGCTGGTCTATGGGGTAGGCAGCAAAGCACAGTCACTTGTTTCTTATGGGTTAATACAGAAGTGCATAAATATAGATTAGGTGTTTGTACTCTAAAGTTGTTGTTGTCCATCAGCTAAATTCAAGAACTTGCTTAGTCAAAACTTGCAGCTTATTTTAGGGGTTCTGGCAACCAAACTAAATCTCAGTTTCCAAAACATTGGGCATTTTGCATTTAGATAACACAGTAGTTTTCAAAGCTTCATGATAAAACTTCATGCACCTAGAGAGAGGGAAATGTGGAAGCAGTCCATGCAGGGTCTTTTAGCCTAGCCTGTTGATGGAACAGCCTACTTGTTTCATTAACTTTCATTTCCTTGATGTCTACTTTTATCATGATTAAACTACTAGAAGTAAATCAAAGACTGATTACAATCACTCAATTCTGATGAGAAATGAGACTCCTGTTCAGAAGTATGGTGAAATCATTTCATATAAAAGAATATTACCTATTTTAAGTCTGTGTGATTTCTTGGGTAAAATACAACTCATTAGTCTTGTAAGCTTCCTAACATAGAATCTGGGAGGAGAAACAGTTTCAGCTGTTCTTTTCCATATAGAATCTGGAAAGCATTTTTTTTTCAGAATAGCAGAGTTCCACTTTACTTATGAAAGGATCTTAGCTGATACTTTGAGAAATATATCCTTCACCTGATTAGATTTTGGAATGGCAGCCATGCAGAACAATAAATAGACTAAACACACATTTATACTATCTACAAGGTATTTTGAAATGCACTTACTTCAGGGAACTAGTGATTTCCCACCTTTTTTTCTGTAAACAAAAATTGTTTTGTGGGAAGTTAAATGATGCACACTCTACAACAAGGCAAGATAAAAATAGGTATTGGTTTGAACCTCTGCAATGTGATCATTTGCTGTGTGCTGCCCAATTTCTATGCCCTTTCAAAATTAGCTCTCAATCCACCAAAATATTTGATATAAAACTATTTCTGGCCAGTTAATATTCAGTTGGAGACAAAACCTCAGAAAACAGAAAGTTGAGGATTTATACACACATGTATCAACACTGGCTTTGTTTTATCTGTGTAAGATAAAATGCCACTGAAAAGCATTGTGCTTGAAGTCATGGGAATTCAATGATTCTTCGGGGAAATTTGGCTTAAATGTGCAAACAGCAAGGAATGCATGAACAAGTTCTCTAATTCTCAAGTCATACCTATGACATCTTGCTCATGTTACTCAGTGAATACAAGGCCATAATATTCACTGCAAAGTATTTGTAAATTCTAATTAGTTTATATAAGACCCCAGAGAAACACAAAATTTAGAGTTTCAGAAAGCACTTCCAAGATACATGCTCTTCAGGCACAGAACTGCCTCAAACTTTATGTGTATGTGTACTTCTGTGTCTCCTGATCTCAAATTACCCCTGACAAGCTCCTTAGCAGCTTTCCATTCTGGTTAATGTCTTGCTTCAAATGGTATTTTTTTTCTTTCTCTTTCATATTTTACCTACATTATAAAAAAATTTATTTGTGAAGGCCTTTAGAATGATCTTAAATCTCCTAAAAAAGGTTGATCAGATTATAGTTGCTTCTCTTTCCTCAGAAGAAAACTTGTGGATTGCTACAACAGTAGAAGTATTGAGGTTATAAATTGCTGCGTTGCTTAGGAGAATGCCATAGTATTACATATGCTTAAAAAAAAAAACCCTCAAAAAGACCCAGCATTGGATTTCATGCTGGACTACAGGCATTGTTAAACTCCTATGGAAATTAATGTCACATAAAGGAAATAAACTTTTATTTTTCTGATCAGAAGAAAATACACCTTGTGCTTAACTGGTAAAGAGTTCATAGTTTGAAAGGTTTTCTTTACCATGAACTGACACCTAAAAGTAGCGGAAGGGTGTAAAATGCCTGTAATTTTAAACCCACGGTGCATTCCTACCAGCTGCACATCTGTGTTCTTTTTTGCTGTAGTTGCATTCTTCTTGAATGACAATTGAGTCGTTGCCTAGAAAAGGGAGCTTGCTATGGGATCCCCGATTCCTGCTATACCCAATCAGGAACATAGTTATAGTTCCTCTGTTTACTAAAATTGAGGTGAGGGCTTTGGTGTTATTGGTGTTGTTGTTTGGCCTCACAGTAGCACATGGTTCACTTAACTGAGTGACAAAAACAACTTTAGAAAGAATAATGACCATACATGGGTTGAGATCTAAAGAATCAGCAGGTCTTGCTTTGGGGATCTTACTGCTTCCTTGTAGCTGGATGTCAACCAGGAGAAGGCATCAGCAAAAGATCCCGGGATCCAGCTGATAGGAAATAACAGATGCTCAAAAACTGTAATGTAGGTAAGAAACAAGGGCATCTCTGAGCTGCCTTACCATGTCTCCTTAATAAGGCATAATATAGAAAAAGAAGTTGCAGACAGAAACAAAAGTGGGAAGGGTAAAACTGAAACTGCTTAGCAACTTTCTGTCCCTTCAGTAGTTGGAAATATTGCATTGATTTATGTTGCTTAGCTGGTTTTTGAGTCAAGCAAATGAAGAACAACAGTCATGCCACCCGTGAGAAGATGTAGGGTTGTCAAGGAGCAAATATCAGCTTAGTCATTTCAACATGTGCTAGGATCCAACTGGGCAGCCGAGCCCCTTGAAGAGTCAATGAATTTGTCCTTGTTTTAGCTGGCACCGCTAACATCATACAAAGACTAAACACAACAGTGTGCTGTATTCAGAAGCAGCTCCTCCTATCATTCCCCTCTTTCAAATATAAAGCAAATTATAT
>JAEANM010001917.1:0-26026 GCA_017656035.1 Myanophis thanlyinensis
AGAAAGAAAGAAAGAAAGAAAGAAAGCTTACTTTTTCTGGGTTTCTCCAGCCTTAATTCTGACTACTCGTATGCTAAATTCAGGCGTATCCCACCATCTCAAACTGAAAAAAGATTCTTTTTCCCACTGAAGTTTTACTATAAGCAGTTCTCCAATATCAACTTCGGTACACACCAAGAACGAACTTGTTTTGTTAGTAGAGATCTCAGGCCTGTTTTAAAAAAGTAACCACATACAAGTTCAGTCAGCGCTTGTCTTCAACTCACCTCAGGAGTTCATTCCTTTATCAGATAATATGAAAAAAGGTTTTCATTCATAGAATATAACAAAACCTTTTAATTAGAAGCAGCAAAATCGTATCATAAAAATTATGCCCTCCTTGTAAATCCAGGGAATCCTGATAGCCTCTTAATGACCCAGATGCCATTTCCAACAACTTCCGTCTCTTGATTCTTACCTGCTAAATTTCAGATATATCAGCCCAGCCTCCCACATTCCTGTCCTCCATTCCACCACTCTTGTCTCTCTCCTGGTTTCTCTAATCCTGGTGAGAAGCTACTACATCCTTCTAACTTTCTTCCCCAACCAACTGAAAAGCCCTCCAAGACTTCTCTTTTCCTCATCACTTCATGTTCTCCTTCCATCTCAAGAAGTTCCTTGCATAATGATATGAGTTATTTAATTAATTTAAATGTTGTTCTGACCTGACTTTTGAATCTTTTTGATGCAGACTCACTCCTATTTAGAGTGGTAGCCCTTGGCATGCCAGTTAAAAGCTGGAACAACCTGTGACTCAAGAAAAGTTGGCCTCCTGTTACAAATTTTCCTCTTGTTACTTAGTGTTCTCCATATACGACACTGCTCCAACTATAGAGACTGGCTGGAAATGGAAGAGCTGAACTCTCAATATATTTGGAGGGGGCTAGGTTGGGAAAGTTGATATAATCTTCACAGAAGCAATCATATAAAAGACAGATATCTCAAGGATCTCAAGCATTGGTTTTACTTATTTGTCCAATTTATATAGCTGCCCATTTCACAAACATTTATTTTTGCCAGTATCAGCCCTCTTCTTTCCAGATCCCTTTCATTCACAGGCAAGCACATGCCCATTAGATGCCAAGATAGTGGCTGGCAGTAGATCATGGGTGACTGCAAACTGAGACAATTCAGATTAAAACATGCAACTAGTAATCCCATTCTTTATTACTCCTGCTAGATCCCATACTATATTCCAACATGAGTGGTTAAGCACCAGTATGCTCACAGACCAATCCCTTATATACTTTTAATTTAAAACATTTATTGGGGAGCTAGAATTCGCCAATAGGCTTTCTTAGAAAATAGCAGCTTTTCAACCAGGGAGCATCTCACCAGATTGCCTTTTAACAAATGATTGGTTTGTAACACGTGATCATTAAACTATTAGCATGCTTAATATGTTTTTAAAAAGACTACTATCATTGCCACTTAGCTCCTTGTCTTTGTATGCAAAAGGTCTAATCCTAGGGTCATGACATGCGTATTTTATTTGTCACCCAAGCAGAAATGCATAATGGGAAACCACAATTTGTACAGCTTTCTATATACAAATGTACATTTCCCAAACAGAGCAACCGAACTCAATCAACTTTTCCTTGTTTGTGCTTACGGGGCATGTCAAAAGCCTAAATATTATCTCCTTTGTATGCTTCCTTGAAAAGCAGTGGTAGGACAAAAATGCCAATCACTCAGTTGTCTCATGCAGCACTTTTGTATAATATGCAAAAAGTTCTCAGAATTCCTTTTAAAACACACTGGGAACAATTAAATGGAACAAAATGTACCACATCCTTCAGTGAAAACCCACAATGTGCACATGCAAGAACCATTCTCAAATGACTCTGCAAGCAATTTCTGCAGTCAATAGGAAGACATTTTAAAATGCAACAGTATACTGATAAATATGTAGGCAGCTGTTTCAGCTGATACTCACATTACAAATGGTATGTTCTCACTTTCCTTCTTAGTGCCATAGAAAGAAATAAGAAATGGTTCGTTTCTCTTGGTGATGTTCAATTTTCCAAAAAAATGTATCTTGACCTGGAAATGAAAGACTGAGAGCAAAAGATGCAAAATTACTATTCTGCTATTTTTGGTTTGGAAGATAATACTTTTGTGCTTAAGTATGCAAATTAATGTTATAGACAACATTTCATAAGTTTTTCAAAAATTGTCCTCTCCCAAAAATCTCAGATAATCTGCAAACAGGAGGGGGTGGTATAAAATGCTGATATTCTCCAATCTAATTTCCCATGAAGTCAGAAAATCAGATCAAAGATTATTTGGGAAATCTGTACTGCAATACTAAGTATGGTTTGTATGAGATAAAGAAGTTTCTTCCTATTACTGCAACTGATTAATTCTAAGAATAAATTATCTAATTCTGCTAGAATGTAAAAAGCACTGTTATAAATCCGAATAGTCTCTTATGAGATTTTGAAGTATATGCTGGACACCCTGCAAACATTTATTGTATGAAAATAATTTAAACATTGCTGCTTTAATTAATAGCACTACAAATAACAAAAACAGTAACATCTTCCTATTGGAGGTTCTTGGGAAGGACTTGGGTAGGTAAAAATGCCAAACTTAGTCTAAACAGCTGATTGTTCAACAACTGTAATAATTCATATTAATACATATATTTATAGATTTTACTCTAATAATTCTTAGGTCCTTGGTTAGGACTTCAATTAAGTTTATACCAGTGTAGATTGTGACTCTAACTGTAGATTACGCACACATAACAACAATAACCTAGTATCAACAGTGGATGGTCTCATCGAGCGTTAGCGTTGATATTGATTACTTCAGGGGATCCTGTCTCAAAATATCTGTATTCGTTTACAAAAAATCAGGTCACTGGATTGATATTAGAACTTACTATGCATCTGAGACCAGTAGGATTAATTAAAACAAGTGCTTAATTTGAATCTAATAAGTCTATCGTTCTTAAATTTATAATGAACTCAGACTTTAATCAAGCAGAATGTTATTTTAATGAGGTCTGTCAAGAGTCCTTTCTGTTCAATTTGTTCTGAAATCTGTTTGTTTTCACATGTTATATTCCGGCAATGGCAAATTTATGATCTAAAAATTAAAGCTTTGCAGCAGATCATTCATACCTTTATAAGGTGCATGTGCACGGGTTTTTAGATACATTTTCGTGATCTTCTTGCTTCCCACTCTTTTGACTTCATACCCTAAATTGTTGCAACGATTCTTTCGGCAGCTCAAGCAAAGCCCTCTTTCAAATGTTTCTTTTGAATTGCATCGGTATGCCATGATTGGTTTTTCTTCATACAAGAGGGAATCAATGAAGAGATGGATGGAGCGTTCATGAGAGCATTTCACCAGCTGATCAGATTCTTAGGGGGGAAGAAAATAACATAAGCTGTATTGTATAAAGACACATTTCTATTGTTCAGCAATTATGATAAGCAAATCTGCACCAAACATTCTCCAATGTAACAAATCTGGTGAGAATTCTCTCACCCTTTGAAAAATATTTCAGTTGTGAAGATTATGTTCATTTTTAGTCACACTGAATGCCATTGTTTTTCTTCACTGCTTCTTCTTCAGTCCTATTTCACCCTACTTGGCTGCTATTTTCCCTCCCCTGCATTAAATCTTATCAATAATGTCCTCCAATTAGGAATTATACAATGCTGGTAATAATAACCACAATGATCAATAGCTCATTGTATTTGCTAGAGATAAAGGAAAATATTAAGGACAATCTAGATCAGGGGTCTCCAACCTTGGCAACTCTGTGGAATTCCCAGAGTTGAAGTCCACAAGTCTTAAAGTTGCCAAGGTTGGAGACCTTGAACTATGGACTTCTTACGATCTATGGACTTCAACTCCCAGAATTCCTGAGCCATTCTGTAAGTTGACATTCACAGATCATAAGAGTCGTAGTTCTCCACCCCGGTCCACACTGAGTATTTGAGCACAACAGTGGGCATCAATAACTGACTACACATAGATAAGCACAACCAATAATATAGTTTTGTCTCTTACATGCTACACATGGATCAGCAATCACTACAGCAGGAGTATCACATGCATGCAATGAAAAGAGAGCAGAACACTAACACATAACATCTCTTGAGTATCTCTGGAGCACTCTTTTACTTTTTATCTTCTGTAACTTGAGAAGGGAAGTTAGTCAACACATAGATCAATACAGGTAGTCCTCAACTTATGACCAATCACTTAGCGACTGTTATCACAGTTATAACAGACACTCCCTGCAAAAAAAATGTCCTTTCAACCTCACCTCCCCAGTCACATGATCACATTTTGAGCGCTCAGCAACTGGTCCATATTTATGGCTGTTTACAGCATCCCATAGTCACATGAATGACATTTTTTGCTGGAAACTGGTGTTTAGTTCCTGTTTCTGGCAAAAAAAAATCACCTATTGCGTAGAAGGGATTTCTTGATTCCCCTAACAAGCATGGCAAAAAAGGTCATAATATTGGGTTGGTCATATAATGATCCACTAATAATCAGCATGATTTATGACTAATTCCAAGCCCCTGCTTCATTTGGACCCAGTGTGAGCAAAACTCTGAGCCATATGAGGAACAAAAATAAAGACAAACTCCTTCCTTACTAGATGTTTCTATAATAAATCTAAGAAAGGGGAACAATTTTGAACAGAACTAACATTTTACCAAGAGTAGCAGCAGCCATAGAATCTTCATGATACCAATGTTTTCGGAGTGGGGAGCATTCAAATTTGAAAACTTACCTTGAAAGCCTTTCTTAGCAATCAGGCGCAGAGCTTCAGCTAAATTGCAACCTGGCTGGAAGCTACCTCCATTGGGATAGATATCAATGTGGCCCACCGGCTGCTGTATGCCAATGCTGCGATCTGGGGAGCCTCTGATGTAAGTATGCAAGACATCCACAAAGACAGCATCATCTGGAGAAAGGCGCCTAGATGCCTCAGCATATTCAAAGAGAGGCCCAGCAGGATCTAAACCTTAATGTGACGATAAAGTAAAAGAAAGAGACACGTTATTTGGTCCTCTGGCCTTTTGGTGCCATTGGTAGCATCATGATAATATTTGCAGACACGGTCTATATTTTTATTCATTATCAATGCCAAATTTCTTATCAATATTATTTTGGGTTTTACAATATATTGGGTTTTACAATGCTCTCTGGCAGATGAGGAATTTATTAATATTTTGCCTTAATTCTTTTTATGAATAACTTGAATTGATAAACATGCCTTAATCCTCCTGCCACCTACTATTTTCCTCCTATCAACCATGAGAACTAAGTTGGACTAAAAATGTGTGACTGGTCTAGTCACCTAGCTAGCTTTCAGGTTTAAGGTGGGACTAGAACACCTGATCACCTAGTTTCTAGTCTGGTGCTTTAACCACTACACCGAACTGTTGTCCTATAAAAACAAAGAAGCAGGCTGTAGTTTTAGAATAAATAACAAGAACTCAACTATAATTAGACTGTGCCCAAAATAGCACCCAACAACGTAAAATCTAAGATACTCTCTCCCCCACACCCCGAAGTATAACTAATCCTTGACTTACAACCATTTATTTAGTGACCACTCAAAGTTACTAACAGAACTGGAAAAAAGTGACATGGCCATTTTTCATGCTTATAACTGTTGCAGCATCCCCTAATCACATGATCAAAGTTCAGACTTTTGGCAACTGGCGGGTATTTATAGCGGTTACGATGTCCTGAGTTCACATGATCAACTTTTGCGGCCTTCTGACAAGCAAAGTCAATGGGAAAGCCAAATTACCTTAACAACTGTGTTACTAACTTAACAACTGCAATGATTCACTTAACAACTGTGGCAAGAAAGGTTGTAAAATGGGACAAATTTCATTTAACAACTGTCTTGCTTAGCAATAGAAATTTTGGGCTCAATTGTGGTTAGAAGTCGATGGCCACCTGTAATGATTTATTTATTTATTTGCTGTACTATAAAATGCTTTAACATTTCAATGTTATTTCAAAAAATTCAAATATAAAGAAGTTAAAAGAAAAAAAAGTATTAAAAACTTTTCACTGATACAGAACAAAATCATGGAAGGATTGTACATATGCTATATAAAAGCTTTAAATATTTCTGAAATGTCAAGTACCTCTTCTAAAAAAAAAATCAATTTCCAGCATTTATAAATGAATTGCATGATTGTCTGCAAAGGCAGTTAATTCCAAAGTTGTAATTAAGGCATCAAAATAAGTACCCATTTAAACAAAAAGCTTAAGTTTGCCATCCAAATAGCTTATTTTACAGGTCATGTGCTGCTTTTATAAACGCGGAAAACCTCAGTTCATAAATCCCACTGAAGCCAATGGCTTCCCAGGGCAAATACTTAATTTTTTTTGTTATGTTTTTTATTTTTGAAAATGAGGAGGATTTTTAACACACAATGGCTCTTTACAATCTTGAGGAAAAAGCAATAGTATGTATGCTGGAAAGCACAGAGTTTTCATTAGCTCCTCATTTTATAATAGTTGCTATCAACATATGCCAAAATTCTATTAAAATATTTAGTGGTTTGAAAGATTTATTGTAATTTCCCCTCTAATTATTATTCTGATAGCAATAAGGATTTGCTTACCTGTAATTCTATTAATCTTTTTACTGGTCAGACTTCCAGCAACGCCAGCAACATGAGCACCAAGGCTGTACCCCAGCAAATGGACTTTGTCAAGAGAATAACTGAACTGCTCCTGAGAACAATCATTTTTAAAAGATTAAGCTTTAAATGCTAATTTTAACTTACTTGTTATTCAAAAAGAAATTATCAGTGTCACTTCAAGACAAAAGTATTATAGTAACATTAGGAAATCTGCACTGTTTTATACAAAATGCAAATACAAAATGCAAATACATAAAAATCTATGTAAGACAGCTAAGGGAGAAAACTTGAGAGCAGCCAGTGGATTTTTTTAAAAAAGGATTTTTTGCTTAAAGCATTCAAAAAGACTTCTAAAGGCAGAAATACACTTTTTTCCTGAATTATTGAGAACTCAGCCTTCTCCATCAACAGTGCCCAAAGCAGCACATTTAAAAGAAAAAAAGTTTAAATACAACATTTAAAAACAGTATCACAACAAAAATAAATAGAACAGCAACTAGAAAAGAAAATATAATCCAACAATGTTCAACATCCTTTCCCAAGGGCTTTATTATAAGAAGAGTATTTATGCAAAGGTATTAAAGGAAGCTAGGCATTTCTGATGGAAAAAATAATAATTCATGTTTTAGAAAGAAGTATGGATGGATTTAGATATAGAGATACGGTGAAAAAAAATTTCTACAGATACTGCACGTTAGCAAATGTGGTGCACATTTATCCTCATATGGGATCTGGCTCAAGGAGAAGCGAGCTCTGTTTACAGACTGTTATCTGCAAAATATAAAATATCAGAACTAGCTAAGCTTCATATTTACTTTCCATTGAAAGAGGTACTCGATTTGTGACTATGTCCCATCTGCCTAGATGAGGAAAGGAGGAAAGAAGGCCACCTGCAAACATTTTAACATTTTAAATGAACTTCCCAAGGCTTCCAATCTTTTGTGAGCACTCTCAAGAGCCATAAAAAAAAATATCAGTGTCTATTTTCCAAGAATCAGCACTGCCTCACTCTGCTAAGAACTAAATTTCAGATGATGCTCTAAACAGAGATAGTTCTCCACTCCAGATCATTTGAAATTATTAGTTTATCAAATTTATATGGCTTATATGATTCACAAGAACTGATTCTGGGTATAGTTTGTTGCATCCAAAATTTACTGAGAACAATCTTTCTTACTTACATACTTACTTACTTACTTACTTACTTACTTACTTATTTCAATTTATATACCGCCCCTCTCACAAAAAGGGACTCGGGGCTGTGTACAAACATCTAAAAACGATAAATTAATAACAATTTAAAAACAAATTAAAAAGAATTAAATAGGTGGCTGAGTAAATTAAAATTATAAAATTAAAAACCAATTTAAAACCCCAGTTAATTAATGCTAGGCCAGACCGGCCTGTTGGAACAAGTAAGTTTTTAGTGCGCACCAGAAGGCAATTTTTAGTGCGCATTCAGATTTGAAGGGACTATATTATAATGATAGAAGTAAGGAGATTGCAAAGGAATGTATGGAGTTAAGCAGCAGTGTGTTAAGAATACTTGCAGAGACAGCTGGGATAGTTTCCAACATAGCCATACATAGCTTGAAAAGACACAGCAGCTTTAACAACCCATGTAGCAAGTGTTTCATATATTCCTGTGTGTTTCAAGGCCTTCTTTTGGAGGCTTTGAATAGCCCTAATGCAAGAATGTGAAGAACAGCAATATATTCATCATTACCCAGCAGAGGGCACATTTGGCACATCAGGAATGAAAAACACTCTAGGACAATGAAGTCCCTAAAGTATATAAGCAAACATTCCAATATCTTCATCCCTTAATTACAAAACTGGTACTTAAAAGGCTTGACATCAGTTGCATTTAATACTGGTAGTCCTCAACTTACAATAGTTTTTTTAGTTACTGTTCAAAAATTTTCCAAGGCACTGAAAAAAGTGAATTATGACCATTTTTCACAGTTACAACTTGCAATATCCCCATGATCATGCAATGAAAATTCATGTGCTTGGCAAATGACTCATATTTATGATGGTTGCACTGTCCCAGGGTCATGTGATCAACTTTGGTAACCTTCTGACAAGCAAAGTCAATGGGGAAATCAAATTCACTTAACAAGTGCAATGATTCACTTAACAACTGTAGCAAGAAAGGTTGTAAAACGGGACAAAATTGTTTCACTTAGCAAAAAATGTTGGGTTCAACTGTAGTCATAAGTCAAGAACTACCTGTAATTTCCAATCATCATATAGATTCTTACTCTCATAAAAAATAGTGTCAGTGCAAAAAAAAAAGATAACTTTTCATGAAAGAGCTGAAATATGTATGTTTGGATGTTTCCATGTATTAAAAATAAGAACAGAGAATAACAAAATGATGGAGTTATCTATGCCACATATTGTTAGCATCTGTTACATATGTGATACCCAACAGATATGTTTTTTTCCAATGAGGAAGCATTCCAACATGTAATTCTCAGTAAGAGGTACAGTGTAGCAATAGCTCCATTACGAGAACCCACAAATTCTGCTTTGAAAACAAATTGGAAATGTATTGGCAGTAAAAATAACTGTTCCACTCTTGAGTTATTACAGGTCCTGCCACAAAACCCCTTTCTCCATCACTCCACAGAAATGAGGAACGAAATAAACTGTTTTCACTCCAAGGTCTTATTGCATGCAGTATGCATTTGCTGGCCACATGATGGGAGTGCCAAAAAATCATTGCCACTTTTCCCTTTAAAAGCATAAGAGCAAGAAGTGTGATGAAGCAGAAAATAGACCACCTATAAGCGCCATTTAACCTTAACTTTAAAAAATTGATAACTATGGTTTCAAATATGGTTCAGCCAAAAATAAAGATAGCTAACATTGTGGAATCAAAATCCCGAGACTTTTTTTTTTAGGGGACAAAAATTCCTCATTTGGAAATGCCCTTAGCTTGGATTCTAGGTATTCAACACCTTTAACTCTCAAGATATTGTGCTGTACAGAACTTACAAATATATGCTTACCTCCATCCAATCAACGAATGCAGCAATATCTTCTCCCACTTCCTTTGTAAAGTATGCAGATGTTGTATAATGCAAACTGGCTCGAGCTAACCAGTTAACCACAATGACATTAGAATCAGGCTCCCTATTATACAATGCCTTCACCAGCTTAGGAACCCAGCTCTCATACATGCCAGTCACCTAGAATACAATAAACTCTATGTCAATCTATAATATTAACCTCAAAGGATAAATATTAAGTACACTTATAGAGAGAAGTAATATAATCATCAAATATTTTTCAAAGTAAGTAACCATAAACAAGTTCATAGATTAGCTTAGGAGTGGTGCTCTACAGATGTAGCAGACTAAAACTTCCATACATTTCCATGTTAAGAATTTATGGGGATTGTTCAAAACATGTGGAAAATATCCAGCTGGGAAAGGTTGCCTGGGCATATTATATTTTAATAATAAAAGATTAATCCTTTAATAGAAAGTAAATTCACTGCCACAAGTTGTGCAAAGGTCAGCATCATTATATATTTAATGCGAAATGGAGAATTGGTGAATCATGCCTGCCTTTCCAAGTAAACCCCATGCTGTTGTGGCTATTTGAAGGGCATTAGAAAAACAACTGTGTGACAACAAGCAAAATATTGTGGGTTTTTTGTTGAGGATTTCTAGCAGTTTTAAGGAAATATAGGGAAGGGGAAAATGAAGAAGACTTTAGAAAGAACTGAGGATTTGCCCTGAATATATATAAATTGAGCAAAGCATAAGTGTTAGTTTTCTTTAATCTCGTGCAGACCTTGATGGTGAAAAAGTTGGTTATATGGCTGCTGACTGTATGAGATGACCAGGCTGAGGGGTCAACTGCATCATCAGTTTTGAGTCCCTTTGTGCCCACAAGAGATCTAAGTCCATGTTTTCTTGAATTCCATTGATTCTTATCTATTGTCAATTTGCCCTAACCATTAGTAGTACCGATACTTGTGGTGAACTTGCATGGATTAAACCTGTACCCATTTGAACAACCTTGGCTCCTGATTTCTTGCAACTGACATTTATTTAATAATACAGTATTAATAATGTAATTACAATTACAATTAGATTTTTATCTCACCCTTTAAATATATAATTCAAAAGCGATAAACACAGCTAATACTCCTGTCTCCTATTTCTCCTGTTACAAGCATATTACTGTAACAAAGAATGGGATAATGCTTAAGTATCTTGTACCTAACTTTTGGACAACATAAAATTTAAGAAATGCAAATGTGTGTGTTATGTTAACAGGTGGAAAAAAGTAAGATTAATGAACAACATGGATGTCAAATGAGCTCAAAGTTTCTTTACCATTCTTGCTGCAAAAGACTTCCTAATACACTAATGGTAGTCTCAAGAGAATGTTCCCAAGCAGCAGGAAATGGTTATAGTGCAACAGCAGAGTTTTTGCTTTGCAAGAAGACAATCCTGGTTTTAATCTCTGGCTTTTCTAGTTAAACCTAGAAAAAAAAATCCAGTTTCCATTTCCATTTCCCTATGTCAAGTCTGCCCTTTGAAACTTAAGCAAAATCTAGGTGGCCCTGGCCGTCTAGTTCTTCCCAGACAGGAATGGCTACAAAGAGTTCCCTATTAAGTATTCATGTCTTGTTTAAGCCACAAGGCCTTTGCAGCTCCAATGTGTTTCATTGCTCCCCAAGCAATGGCTTCTTGTTCTCTTCATGAACAGAATTGCCTGGATCACCTTTACAGCTATGTCCCACTTAGCATGACAGCTTATTAGATTTCAGCACTATTGAAAAAATAATAACGCTAGAACAGATGGCCTGATGCAGCAAAACAATTGTTTTTGTTTTGTAAGAGTTATGATCAAATTGTGATTTTTAAACTAAGGTTGGGATTGCTTAAAAAAACATATAATTTCCAAACATGATCCAGGAAACAATACAGATAGTACTTAATTTATGGGTGATTCCTTCAGAATTATGATAGATCCCCCCCAAAAAATGGGATTTATAACAAGGGTGTGAACTTCTGACGTCAGGGCCCCAATCATATGAAAGCATTTTGAGTGCTCAGCAACAAACCTACATTTACAGCTATTTGTAACTTATAGTCATATGATCACAATTTATGTATTTTTGCTGGAAAAAACAGTTATTTTCAGTTTCTGGAAAAACTTCCCATAGTGAATGATTGCTATAAAAAAGTTGTAAAACTGAATCTGGTCATGTGGTGAGCTATTTTATGACCATCATTTATGATCAAAATAGTAGGCTCAATTGCAGTAATTAGTCAAGAATTACCTATAGAGCTTAAAGGACTACCCATTCCAACCAGAAATGACCTGTCAAGAAGTAAAAATGTATGGCAATTAATTTGTTGGGTTTTTTAAAATCACTACTGGTCTCTGTTCAGGTCAGACTAAATCTTCAGTGAATAGCTATGCAAATGTTTGACTCCTCTTACCGTCCATCCATGTATAACCACGAACGTTTTACTGGTATGATTGAAGTTGCAATCTGCTACACTTGTTTCCTGTCCAGGAACTAGGTGACAAATGTCTTCATCGGGCTTTTCAGGTATCCTTAAAGAAAATTTACTCTCAATACCACTGAAGTCTTTCTCGTTTTCTAGAATGTTTCCTGAAGTTAAAAAAAGAGATGGAATTTTAAGTGGTTTGAAAGAAAGGAACTGTCAGCAAATAACATGAATAGTCTATTTAAGATTCTCTCTGTTATAGAAATCAATAAAATAAGTAACATGCTAAGTGAAGAAGCTATAAGTGACTCAGAACTAATAGTGATTTATTAGCATCCATAGTAGTATCAAACAGAGCACAGATGGGCCAGGAGAACTATTTATCCTAGTACTTCTTTGATAGATTTCTGCAGTGGCAGCTAAAAAGAAAACAAGTTACCTGTTTCATTGATTCTTTAAGTTTCCATAATGAAGCTAAGCAAGAATATTATTTTCAAATGAAAAGAGAGCAGGAAAAGTCACAATCTTTATCTATCATCTTACTATATTACAGTAAGTCCAGTCTCCCTGCAAATTCACATATCATTATATTGCTTATGATCAGTTTACAAATATTTTCAGTTTACACACAAAGTATTCCTTTTGTTAGATGGACATTTACTAATACATTTTTCACCATAAATTTTATACAAACCATGATTTTTAGTCTTCATCATTAGCCTCCATTTAACTCTTTAATAAAAACTGAGGCAAAGAACATTCTATAATAATTCCAGCAGAAAATATTAACATACCATATTGAAGAAGTGGCACAAAATGTTCTTTTTGACAAATGTAATCATTTTAAGCTAATTTTGAAATATTTCAATAAAACCTTATTTGCAATACCCCATTATTGATTGTTATTGTTGTTATTGATTGTTCCTGTGATTATATCTTATATAACAAATATATTTCCTATTGGTGTGTGTTTTAATTATGGTATAGATAGTGAATGTCATCAGAAGCAAAGCAAATTTGCTTGCAAGATTATGTAATGGTTTATTAAACTCATTCCACATTTCAATCAAAAAATGGTCTATAACAGGGATGTCAAATTCAAGGCCCACAGGCCGGAACCAGCACATGGAGTGTTTAGATCTGGCCCGCAGTTCAGTTTAGTTCAGTTTTATTGTATTTGTATACCGCCTCCCTCCCGAAGGACTCGAGGCGGTGCACAGCCAGATAAAAAACAAAATTAAAACCCAGTTAAAAATAGAAATAGAAACGGCTGATTAATTAAAACCTAATAAATAGTTAAAATAGAAATTAAATAAAATTTAAGACTAATTTAAAATTAAAACAAATTTAAAACAAATTTAAAACCCCATTAAGTACTAGGCCAGACTGGCTTGCTGAAATAGGTGGGTTTTTAATGTGCGCCGGAAGGTACGCAGGTCTGCAATGGTCCAAATCTCCAGGGGCAATTCGTTCCAAAGCTAAACGGCCTCCCAGCAGGGCCGCCCTAGAAATAGCAAAGGACCAGCCCACAGTGCCTCTGATAACGCCCCCCACCGCAGCCTATTTTTGGCTTGGACAGCCTTCTGCAGCACTCTTACTGGCCAAAATGGAGCCTCCGTGGGCCACATCCGGCCCTCCCCACCCCATTTCCCATGGCTTTACTGTATTTACTTTTGGAAGAGCTCCAGAAGAGGCTGATTCACGTGGCAGAGAAAGCCAAAGTCTTTTACTCAGAAGCCCGTGAAGCTGTAAGAACGTGAGATGTAAGGAAAAAAGCTTTTCCCATCTGAATAAAAGACTTGGGTATCTCTGCCATGAGGGCCTGCAGGCTTAGTTTGGGCCTAGTCTGACTGGCGACAAGCAGTTTCTTGCTTGCTGCTGACTGGCTAGTTCGAATGAGTAGCTTCAGGGATTGGGGCGGGGCAGCCAATCAACAAGGGACTTGCAGTTCAGCCCGATGAGACAAAAGAAGCAAGCGCCTCATTGACTGGCTGCTGCTGCTGTCTCAATCCCTGAAGCGGGAGGCTGCTGTGGCCCACTCCAGGCCTTTTCTACTACCAGAAGCCTGTTGACAACATGGCCTAAGGCAAAAGTGATGAAAATGTTCTTACAGCTTTGCCCATCATCTGAATAAAACACTTTGGCTTCTCTGCCAGTGAGTCAGTCAGCCTCTTCTGGAGATCTTCAAAAAGTAAGTCATGGGAAATGGGGTGGAATCCAGGACATTGCAAAGCAGGTCCAGTCTGTGGGGACTCAGTGGGGCAGGATGGGAGGGAACAATTGTGGGGACCCCATGAGACCATGAGGTATTCTCAGTGGATTGGGGGAGGCCTTGTATGGCCTGCTGCAGCATTAGGTCCTGCATGTTCTTCTCCACTCTTAGATACCTCATGTGCGTTTAATGATCTGTGCATTCGATTAACTGCAGTGACTCACTTAAAAACTGTGACAAGAAAGTTTGTAAAATGGAGCAAAACTCACTTAACAAATGTCTCCCTTAACAAAAGAAATTTTGGGCTCAATTGTGATCATAAGTCAATGACTACTTCCATAGCACTCAGACAATAATAATATCATTAGGCACGAACTACATGCAACATTTGGGTAAATTAATCTACAAAATGTCCACTTAAAAAGAGTTAAAGTAGCAGGATAAGGGAAAGCCCAATACTTTGGAAACTATTATTTGTTAAGAACTATTGTTTATTTTGATGAAAGGCAGCTTTATGGTCTCCCTAGATATATATATTTTACATGAAGTTAGCAATTGGGCACAAGCAACCGGGACAAAGAACTAGCTTTGCTTGCAGTAGTTATATTTTACAAAGGGCAACCATAGATAAGAACATAGTGGCTCTTGTGTTATGATTTACTCAAAATAAAAATCCGTGAAATGACTGCTTTTCTATTAAACTGAACGTACAAAGGAAGGGAAGAAGTTGATTTATGCATTTTTATGCATTTCTGAGATTGTTGAAAGCCAAAGGTTTATTCTATCTATCATGACCTCTCTGTTCAATAAAAGTAAGTATCCTGGGTCTATCCCATAGAGATACAAAGTTATCTGGGCACTTTTCAGCAGAGATAAAGTAAGAGAAGTACAATGAATCAGGTGTTCTCTAAATCTTATTGTTTTATTGCAGTCATTTCTTGGAGACATTTCATTACCCAAATTAGGTGGAGTAATAATGACATTAACTAGTTTGGGTAATGCAACATCTGCAAAAAAACAAACAACCTCAGAGAGCTACAAATATTCTCCTTTATTGGTACAATGAATCAGCCAATTTCGCCTTTTCATTTATGTATCACACCCCAAGTTCTATTTCCTAATATATTAGAGTCCCGTAAGTTGATTTTTGAATCCATCAACAAAGTAAGTCTTTTCACCCCTCGAATAGATATGTCATATACACAAACTATTATTCACCAGGCTACACATACTGAATACCTTACAAAAGTGTTGGATTACAATTTCTAGGCTATTTGATGATAAGTCATAACACTCCTGGAAAGCATTAAGTTGGGAAAGACTGCAAAATGTTGCTCTTTTACAAAGGTTAGAAAGCATTTTAACATAACCCTCATGGCCACAGTCTGAATTGTTTTCTGAACAGGCAAACCACAAACTCGTCCCTTGGTTTTCTACATAACACATGTCCTACTTGGTCTATCTCCATCTCTCAAATATTTATTCATCTTTTTGTAACACAAATGTCAACAAACCTACACTGTTGATTACTCAATTTTGCATTTGATGTACAATTTCCATGGCGATATTACAACACTCCTGAAATGCATTTGTGAACTTCAAAAACAAAATTAAAAATAAGGAAATACTATATTTGCATACAATGATAGTACTACTACAGTACTACAATATATAAGAGAGTAGTACTATTCTCAATTACTTTGAGGTTTTGCTTAATAACAAAAAGACGAATTGCTTGTAAAAGATTCTGGGGATAAGATATGCATACTCTAATTTTAAATACCGTATTTTTCAGTATATAAAATGCACTGGAATATAAGATGCACCTAGATTTTGGAAGAGGAAAGCAAGAAAAAAAGATTGTATTTGGAAAGGATGGGTGATTGGCTATTAAACCTTGGCAAAATTAGCTAATGTTATAAAAGAGAATGCATTCAAAACTGATGTAATTATCTAAAGCTTGTACCCCATGTTCATTTTCTTCTTATTCAAACTATTATGCTGTCTACTGTACAGCTTATATATCATACTCCTACCACAAATATTGGAAATTTGGTAAATATACAGCTAATTAACCAAACTTTACAATTATAATCATTATGTGAACAAATGTGACATCATCTCTTCACAGTAGTGCTTGAAAACTTTGGTAGGATCTCCAAGTTTATCAAAATGGGAGAAAAAACTTTATTTAAAAAAAATGGGCATTTGATGATGATAGAAAATACTCAAAACTGGAAATGCTGAAAGGCCATAAAGAGTGAGTGATTCTGGGAAGAAAATAAGACGAATGAAAGAGAATAATGAAGATTATTGCCTCTGGGGGCTGGGGAGGAGAAATACAAGACTCATGGGGGGGAGGCCAAAAAATGGGCCATTTTTAGCCCCCCAACCCCCCACGCATCTTGTATTCCCTTTCCCCAGCCCCCAGATGCATTTTGCAGGGCTCTAGAAGCCTCCGCTTGGCTTGTTTTCACCCCAAAACAGGCTGTTTTTGGTGAAAACGGGATGCACAGGTGGGGGCTCGGGAGGCCAAAAATGGCTGTATTCGGTGTATAAGATGCACCACAATTTTCACCCACTTTTATGGGTGGAAAAGTGTGTTTTATACATTGTAAAATACGATATCTTTCTACTACAAATTCATTAGAATTCCTAACACTGAGCCAGTATTAAAGCAGGCTGACATGTCAACTTATCTCATGTATTACTGGTAGCAATGTTGAAGGGTATTCATTTAATATACAAACAAAAAAATCCAGACATCAGAACATAAGCAACTTTATCACAGCGGTAGGTCTGGCAGGACAGGCAGATTACAGATCATGTCTGAAGTGTTCCATTTGATGGGACGCAGGAGACAAACCTTTTCTGCTGTGGCACCCTGGAATCTCATACCCTGAAAAGAGGTGAGTCCCAAATCTACTGGCCTTCTGAAAATATCTTTAAAACATGATTTTTCCAGTAGGCTTGAGGATCCCATGGAAATAGGGAGCATGAAACATTGTTATATATGACTGCAACTGAAATCAGAATTTCCATAGCTAAGCAAGGAAATTGCTAATTGAATCTGCACTCAATTGTATCATTATTGTTATTTTTTGCCATGGTTAAGCAAATCACTACAGTTGTTGTGCATTGTGGCCATTAAATGAATCTGTCATCTCCCACTGACTTCGTTGGTCAGACGCCAGTTCGAAAGATGGCAAATAGTGACCCTATAACCCCAGGATGCTGCAGCCATCATAAATAAATGCTGATTGCCAATCTCTTGAACTTTGATCATATGATCATAGGGATTCTGCAATGGTTGTAAGCATGAGGACCAGTTGTAAGTCATATCTTTCAGTGCCTTTGTAACTTTAAACAACGAATTGCAATGTGAGGACTATGTAGGATTTCTACCATGGTTTTATTTATATCTGGATGCTTTAGACTTTTTAACTGTTTGTTTCATTACAAAATCATGTTTGTGAGATAGGATGCTACATGAGTTTGATCAAATAAATTGTGGGGCAAAAATTAAGCAACATTTGTTTCTTCTTGCAACTAAAATTTTAGACTCGTTAATTACCTTACTTTTTTCTCTGTTAAGAACATAGTGGAAGGCAAAGAGAAATTCTCAATACAGTCCCTCCTCTAACACTGTCATATATCAATCAAATTATTCATGAATGAAATAGAACAATCAATCTCATCTTTCTGCTCAAGTGACATATTGTTCTACAGAAGGATGAAAATCCAATGCCAGTCTGGTTTTCTGAACTTACAGCTTTCTCTCTGAAATTTCTGACCCAGTTGACCTCTAGTCTAGATCTAAACTTTAGCTTTATATTTTTCGACATTTCAACAGTAGCATTTGGAAAGGATTGCAAGTTGAATTTTACTTCACCAAAGTAAAAATGTATATCCAGTGGGAGCTAAGTAAAGTTATCCATTTATAGGAAAATGGTTTTCAAACATTGCAATCTATCTTCATATCCACTATCTTCCTGAGATTCTTTTTCTTAAAAGGACAGCCACGCTTGTCGAAGTCTTTCTGATTGCAGTACATTAAAACATTCGTCTACCTCTTATAAATGCAAATATATTAGAAAGGATACTGAAAATTACTGATGCAATGCACTCATTCATTCATCCCCAAGAGCTACAACAAATCATTGCATGATTTAAGCTTTTGTACTGATTCCCCCAGAGATCCTAATTGTAAGATCACTGGATCTGATCAGATGGCTACACCTGGTTGATCTTGTGTAGAACTGAAAACTAAGCAGGATGGACCTTGCAGACAACCACAGAGTTGTAGACCAGATTGAAATCAAAAGCACATCTAAGAAAAAGACGGTGACAAACCACTTTCACATTGTTGTCGAAAGACATACAAGATACATCCATGAAGTTGCCAGAGGCTGACTTGAAAATTGTATTTTCAAATACAACTAGTCCTCAACTTATGGGTAGTTTGTTTAGTGACCATTCAAAGTTAGAACAGCACTAAAAAAAGTGACTAATGATCATTTTTCACACTTACGACCGTTACAGCATCCCTATAGTTATGTGTTCAAAATTCAGACACTTGGCAACTGACTCATATTTATGACAGTTGCAGTGTTCCAGAGTCACATGATCACCTTTTGTGACCTTCTGATAAACAAAGTCAATGGGAAAGCCAGATTCACTTAATAATTGTCTAACTAACTTAACAACTGCAGTGATTCACATAACAATTTTAGCAAGAAAGGCCATAAAATGGGGCAAAACTCACTTAACTGTTTCAGTAACAGAAATTTTGGGCTCAATTGTATTTCTAAGTCGAGGATTACTTGTATCTGAAAGAATGTCACATAGAAGGTCAAGACTTACTTTCTGTCATCCCAGTTTACAGAACATGTGATTAGATATTTAAATCCCAAGAAGGTCTATGAATCGAAGTATAAATTTAAAAAAGAAACAGTTCCTAATGGTAATAATAACTATCAGAAAGATGGAGTGTCATCCTTCATTGGTGGTATAAGTAGAGGTTAAATACTCATCTGCTCTGGGATGCTTTTATTTGGATTCTTTCATCGAACAAGAAATTAAACACAACAGTCTAGACCAGGGGTGTCAGACTCAAGGCCACAGGACAGATTCGGCCTGCAATGTGTCAGATCTGGCCCATGGGGCCATCCTGGAAAATGTAAGGGCTGGCTCACTTCACTTTGGCCTGGTCTACCGAATGCTAAGAGGAAACATTCCAGCAGTTTGGGGAGTGGCGTCAGGCTGGCCATGTCCACCCAGTTGACCACGCCTGGCCAGCCCCCCCGATGTCAACCACAGCTCTGATGCGGCCCTCAATGAAATTGAGTTTGATACCCCTGGTCTATACACTTCTTTGGATTTTAAAGATTCTCAGTGCAAGAAACTAATTACATGGCTATTAAAAGATCTTAGACTGCTCCATCCATTCCTTCCCAACACCACTCTGATCAATCCACTTCCACAACGCACAATTGCCTGCATTTTAAATCCTAATTGAAGTATACTGTTCCAATATATTTAAGTGGGTCCCAAAGCAAAGGTTGTGGTTGGAACACATCTCTAATTCCTATCCTTATAGTCAAGCTCCTTTGGAGAATGTGAACAAGTACTAAAAAATCAAGTACACGTGACATAAAGCCTGTTACTTCTATTTGAAAGCTTTGTTTTTAATCATAGGCCAACACTTTTGGGAGGAAGAAAGCTAAGTTTTCTTCCCAACATGCTGCCAGAAAAAAATCCCCCACACCTGGCCAAAAGCAGGAGCTGAGAACTGAAACGTCTACCAAAATCAAGATTCATAGAAATAACTGAATCTATGATATCCTTGTCTTAACTGGGAGCTTCCCAGATCCAGAACTTAAATTTTTTGGAGCTCTCATCAATAACTACACTGAATAGGGAATTCAGGGAGAGCATCCAGATTGGAGGAGATATCTATGTGCTTATCAAGAACAGACTTACCGAAAGTGAGAACTTAAGACACAACCAAGATAGGTCCACTGAAATTAAAGCACTTGGGCATGGTTGAATATAACCACGTAAAACAGCCTCTGCATTCACCCTTCAAATTAAATAAGCATACCCAGAAAATTTACTAGACTTCATGCATATATGGTAGCTTATACAAACTATACTTTTAAATATTGCTTGATGGGTATTCAAAACATTTTACATCCAGAAAACCAGTCACTGTAGATGTCCTTATTTTTATTGAAATCAAAATTAGCTTTCCTATGTCGCCCTGTTAGTTTAATGAAACTGACATGACAGGCTGGAAATAAAGACTGATTTTCAGTATTATTCTGAGTCATTTGTCTTGGATTAACACAAACTCTGTCACTTGTGGGATATTTTACAAACTGTAATTAAAGCACACCTGGTTTAGATTATATCTGCAAACTAAGTCTGAATATATGCATATTTTATAAAAAAAGCTATTGCAGCTTTCATAATGCAACCCTTACATATATTGTACAATAAAGGACAATTAACTACCAAATCCCAAGTCCTAGAGGAAGAAAAATGTTGGTAGAGGAGCTTAGACCTTCTTATGTACACTTCTCTGGAGAAAAAGCAAGAATACACTAAGAAATGACATCAAGTTTAAAGCTTTTAATCTAGCAAGACTAGTATGACTGATCTAGCACAGAAAACAGAAATTAGCTGTATAGGACATTTTCTTTGTTTCTTCTAGTATCTAGATACAGTACCTGTTTCCAGAGTCCAATGAAGATATCAGAGGACTACCTAAGGTCCAAGTATTCTGCTGAAAGTAATGTTTCCATGAGAAAAAGAAAGCATAAAACAAGCTTTGCACATTGATGCCTTATAAAGACAACCCTCCTGTCTCTGATTTACAATATATTCCATAATTATGGAAGTAAAGCACTAGCATTCTACATTTGCTTAATCTTATGCGTGCTATGGTATTAAATCAAGTAAGTTTTTCTTACCTGCATTTATTATATTAGTACGCTCAACAGCCTACTTATAATGAAACATAATACTATTCCTTGGGGGTTTTAATAAATTGAACAGGAAAAGAAAAGTGACAGGATTTCTCTGGAAAAGAGGACAAGGATTCATGTCCTAAAGATAAGATAGTACACATTACAAAATTTGCAAAAGGTTAATATCTGAAAAGATTTACTTTGTTGCTTTTTTGAGGAACAGTAACATTTATACTGATACAATAATAGCAGTCCATGTATTTAAATTTTCATAAGGAACTATAATTGTTATAAATATGACACTATGCAGGTGGCTTACTAAACTCTTGATCAAAGTTTTTTATATAACCCTCTTATTCACAGTAGTCAGTTTTAGAGCCTAGTCACTTTGTATAAAGCTAAAAATATTGCATTTTGTCATAGTATGAGAGTATATGTCTATCACACATCACATAAACCACTTAACTTTCTGCAGAGTACTCTCATTAATCTGATTTAACCCAATTTACTAAACAGAATTTATATAACTTGCAAAATACAAGATCTTGGTGAATCCAGTTCTCCAATTAATAATGTATAATGCTGCTAATACTTAGCTCCATTAATTAGGAACAAAAGTCCACCAAGTAATGTATGGTGTTGAACCAATTCTAAAACTAATCCTTGAGGAATGGTGCTTAACTTATTTGCAGTTGATATATTTGCAAAAGGGATTATGAAAACCTTTGCATATTTTCTGTGCTTAACTAAAGTACTCTCATCTCCCTTATTCCCAGTTTCTGATGCTTTAATGTATACAATTCCAGCTTAGTATGGAATGTTAGAAGTGAGGTATGATACTTTTCTATCCACTTCAGGCAGCTGGTGAAATAGGCAGGACTTACCAAAAAAAAACAACATGATGCAGATTCAGCAGATTAGAAAGAATATATGTTGCTGCATTCAAGCTACATGCACAGTCTTTCAAATCCATATCAATCTGAAACCTTGACTAAGCAAATTCCAAAATCAGTAGGGCACAATCTTTTCATATTTCAGTTATATAATATATATTGTATATTGCTTATGTAAAACTCCAGTGGCAGAGTAAGCAGACACAATCTGTTCATGCCTTGATTCTAACTTCATCCTATAGACCATGGGTGTCAAACTCAATTGTGTCATGTGATGTATCGTAATGCACTGCAACATTTTTTGCCTTTGTGGAGCTGGATGTTGCCTGTGTGTGAAGCATCCAGCCTGCCAATTGGACAGGCCTGCTGTAGACAGAGTTCACTAAATTGTATGAATTTAAAGACTTTATAAGGCCATTAAGGTCAATCTAGGACAGGAGTGGGCAAACTTTTTGACTCGCGGGCCACAATGGTTTCTAAAATTTGACTGAGGGGCTGGGCCAGAATAGGATGTGATGCAATCGCACCATTTCACGAACCCAAAGTAAGAACTGATTTAAACCAGATTTTAATAATTTAGGAAAGTAGAAAAATAAATTTTAATAAGTTCAGATTTCTTTGGACTTCTACAGAGCATAGGATGGAAACCTCAATATTTCACAAAACTCTTTCATAAGCAACTTTTCTGCAAACAAATCTGCAAACTATGTTGTGAAGGAGTAAGATTACACAAATTGCCAATAATGCTGCAGAATATTTCTTGGAGACAGGTGAAGTGAAGAAGCAACATCAGTCCAGTCAGTTCACACATAATAATTACACTGGCATTGCAAGGTAAGGTTAAAAATTGCAATAAATCTGCAACAGAGGGGATCAGGTAACAAAAAGTGCCAGTAAAACTTGTGTAGATTCTTATTTGTGAGAAGTTGTACTAGTGCTTCAGCACCCAATTCCTATCCAATGAAAACCAGTCACCTCTATCCCACTATTATATAGTTTTTATATAAAATTATATAATAAGAGGAACCTGCCCCACTCTGTATCAAGGGAGGCTACGTGGAGAGGGTTTCCTCCTTCAAATTCCTGGGAGTGCATCTCAGCCAGGACCTCACCTGGAAAAGTAACACTGGTGATCAGGAAGGCTCAACAAAGACTCTATTTCCTGAGAGTCTTACGGAAAACCAGGTGGCACAGCTGATGACTTCCTTCTACCAGTCAACAATAGAAAGCATCCTCACATATTGTGTCACAGTATGGTACACCGGACTAACAACCGCTGACAAGAAAGCACTACAGAGGGTGATGAGCACAGCACAAAAAATTTATGGGCTGTCCATAACCCCACTGAAGGAAATAGCCAGATCCCGCTGTCTCAACAGTGAGAAAAATCCTCAGAGATGACTCTCACCCAGGACAGAACTTCTTCATACTTCTACCATCGGGCAAGAGATACAGAAGCATAGCCAGCCAGCCAAATAAGCTGAAAAACAGCCTCTATCCATGGGCTGTCCGACTTCTAAATCCACATAACACCACGACTAGACTCAATACAACACTCACAGTGACAGTGCAATATGTACACACCGGTGGTGTGTGTGTGTGTGTGTGTGTGTGTAAAAATGTGCCTAGCCGGGCATTTCCTGGGGTCAGGGATTTGTTTGTAAGTCTGGAGAAGTATTCTGTATTGGAATGTATTCTGTGTCCTGTGCTTTGTGAGTGTACTGATGGAGGCTCATTCAATTTCGCCGCACACATGTTGTGCATTGACAATAAAGGATTGAATTGGTTTTGCAGTTGTTTTATGATTCATTAAATGGGTATTACTTTTTCCACCAGTTTTAAGGGTAACCATCCTATCCTATTTTAGGAACTTGTGTATAGTCTCTATGCACTTCACCTTCACCTTGAATTAAACATCTGCACCTCCTCCCAAATATATTTCTATTTTGCTAAAGCTAATCAATTTTACTAAGGAGAGAGAGAGAAAGGAGATAATCTTGAAACTAAACTTTAGAAAAGGAGGGGAGAACCACAAAATTCTTTCGAAAGGGCAAATAAGGAGAATGTACTGGAAAGTATTAGTAGAGCATGCATCCAAAAAAAATATTGCTTTGGCTGCTAAACAGGAACAACTGGAAAACCATTTGATTAAATATTTTGTTTTTCTTATAACCCCCTGCAGAATATTTGCTTGGGGAAACTGCACCTTCGAGACAAGTATGGCACGGATGACTTGAGAATCTCCAGATATTTTGCTCTTGCAAAAGTTATGAGTTTTCACACCACCATTGAGGGAGCAGAAGGGTCTGAAAAACCGTTGTAAAGTAAAGGAAGTCTCACTTCCTAATGTGTTATTTTTGCTGGCCGGCAGAAAAGTCCCACTGGGGGGCAAACCGCTTCTTGCTGCTCTCTTCCTTCCCGCCGCTTTGCCTCAGAGGCAGACATTTCCTGAAAAGCCTCCTTCCCTGCCAGGCGCTTTCATCCTCCAGGCCGCCACGCGCCCCAGCCCAGCCTTTTCTGGTCCTGAAGGAACCGGAGCGTTCTCGGTCGCCTCTGGCTTCGCCCCCCTCCCCTCCTCTCCCCCGGCTCGCAGCAGCCCCCTGAACCAGGGTGACCTTGGCCCACGTTCCAAGCATTCCTGCGCCGGCTGGCTCCTCAGCGGAGGAGTTACTAGCGGTCACCAAGCATGAGCCGAGCTTTTCTTTCGGCGGGCCCCTTCCCCGCCCTCCTCCATTCTAGCGAGCGCGCTTTTGGCCTCTCCTGACGCCGCGTGAGTAAACACGGGAAGAGGCTCAGAAGTCCCGGCGGAAGGAAGCGCCGTTTGTCTTCTAAGGACACGCCGCGGGCTACGCATAGGTTGCGCCTCACCTTCCTAGTACTCAAAACTAAAGGCGCGCCAAACGGGCCGCCCGCCAAACAACCCAAACACCTCTTTCCGCGGGGCTTCCCGCTTTCCCAGCTGTTAAGAAACCGGGCTTGGGCTTTCTTTCGCAAGTCACCTCACGGGCAATGCGCAACAAGGCCCGTAAGGTTTTTTTTTAAAGCAACAGAATGAACGAAGTTAAAGATGCGGACGGGCGTTGTGAAGGAGGGGGGAACCGCAAGATGCGTGGTCGTTGCTCCGCGGGTCGAAGACAAGAGAAATTTCCTTGCAAGCTCCGAGAGGCGCCACGTTTTGGGGAGGGGAGACGCTGACGAAAACACGCCCCCTCGCCCGCCCTCTGAATTTCGGGCCGTCCTCCTCACCGCTTCTGGTGGTCCCACTCGGCCACGCCCCCTTGAAGAGAACAACCTGATACAACCCACCTGAACCTGTTTCGCGCACCTGCCCTCCGTCTTCCCCCCCCCCCCCCCGAACACCAACCTGCCTGCCTGCCCTCCCTTGGTGCTCTGGGTAGGACAGACCGCTCGCTGCAGCAGCCCAAGGCAAAAGAGGCAGGCGGGAGCCAGGTCGCCCTTCAAATCCGAGGCTGACACTACACCTGGCTAGTAGGAGGTTTCATTCAGGGAGGCGACTAGCTCTGCCCTTTTTCCTTTTTTAAACAGCCCCGGACGCAGCCTCGCCTTAGCCTCCTCCTTCCTGGAACCCAGGTCCCGAAACAAGCCGCCTCTGAAGTCTGCAAGCTTGCAAATCTTAGTCCGGGACCCCGCTTGTCAGGCGCTGCTCTGCTCCCTCCCAACTCCCCGCCCCGTTGCCCGCGCTTGGCCATTAAACTCTCCGTTTGGGGTACTCCTCGCTCGGCTTCACCTCGGCTGGGTTTCCCTTCCTTCCTTCCTTCCTTCCTTT
>JAEANM010001918.1:0-26025 GCA_017656035.1 Myanophis thanlyinensis
CACACATTTCAAATGTTTGCTGTGAAATAACGGGCAACGATACGAACCTCCCACTAGCACGACTAGATGCAGACTGAACGGCAGACACATAGACCAAAGATGGCTGTGCTAGCTCCACCCCTTCTTGCTACAGACGAAAATGTAATCTATTTTGTGGATAGCTGTCGTACAAGGCCTTTGGACAACAAAGATGTTTTGCTGAATCTACCCACAAGGCCATAAAGAACTATGGAGAGATGTCCGTTTCCAAGTTCTTGATCAGTTTTCCTTTCATGGCTCTTAACAATCTATTTTAAAAATGCTTACCATAATAGGCTTCTTAACACCATGGAGAACACTACCGTTCTCATAAAAATCAAAAGCATCACCTGCTTGGCGATAAACGTAAGGCCACCTTAATCAACCCTAGCTGAGAACTGAATGTGTACCATTAATCTAATGATGAAAGCTGGGAGAGTTTTAACAATTTATATGCCTCACTATAGCTCCCAGGGAGTGATATTGCAAGTGTTTTTTCCTTCATTTAATGAATCCTGATTCAAACAGGAAAGCACTTTCTTGAGGTAATTAGTTGGTCAGCAGTCAGTCCTTTACTCTCTGTGATGAAAAAGACATGGAGATATGGGAAATATGAATTGGATAGGAAAATATATGTAATAGAGCGAGTGGCTCTAAGGACCAGAACTTACAACAAATAGTCCTCACTTACCAACTACCTCATTTAGCAATCTTGAAGATATAACTATATTAAAAAAAAAAGCTGTGTGACCAATCCTCACATTTACAGCCATTAGTATCCCATGTTCATGCGATTCCTATCTGGATGCTTCCTGATTGGCTTGCAACAAGCAGTTAATGAACATCGTACATTGTGGTGACATGATGTTTCACTTAACAACCATGGTGACTTGGTTAATGATCTAATGGGAACGGATGCTATAAATTTGTCAACTGAGAAATAGAGCCCTGATTTGGAACACGACCAGTATGTAGGGGGAGGAAGGTAATACTACTCTTTTGTTTAGTCCTTTACTTTAAAAAAAAATCCCTTTTCTAAAATGTTTGGGAGGGGAAACAAGAAGCTTCTTCGGCGCTAATGGAGCCTTTTGTTTTAAAATTCTGTTCCTGCACAGAGAAGGTAAACAAAAAATAAAACAAAGGGGCTGAGGGAAAAGTTTATACTCTTTATGTGCATCCAGATTGGATCACCATGTGTTTACAATTAACTAAAATAGCCTCCAAAACTAGAGCAGGTTGACAACAAGGACTCTTATCACCTAGTTTGGCTGTAAAATGATTGACATGAGCCGTGTACAGTCCAGGGTCACCCAGTTAATTGGGAGGCTTGCCACAGATTTCAGTGGATACATAGTATGTGTATCTGGCAATTAGGGCTTTTATTCACTAAAGCAAGTAACTCTACCCTAAAGTTGTAGACTCTTAGGTTGTGCTGTCAGTTTGCTTCATTTGAAATAGCAAACATTTGCTGTTGGGCTATTTAAAAATCTAACAAACAGATGTTGTTTTTGTTATGCGTTCCTTTAGGGGTATGATCTCACATGCTTGAGAAAACAAGGTCTAAGCCAAAAAGAAAGTCACCTGTCATTTTTAGGGAAATATGTTTTACTTTGTCCATATATTTGGGAATTGCCCAAATATACAAAAAAAAAATGGAGGGGGGGGGGCATGAACAGGACATATCCAAATCATGCAGGGGACAAATAATTCCCCAATGCCCTTTTTGAAGTTTTTAGAAGTCCAAATACCCATTTAGATTCAGAAACAGAAATATTGTTTGAGTTTTATTTCCAGCCTAAAATATGAAGTTTTGAGCCTCACAGGAACTATATGTGTGAGTGCATGGTTATTTTTAAAAAACACTAGCAATGTCTGCATTAAAAAAAAAATATGGAGGGCAATTTAAAAGAACGTAAGGGATGGAAAAGGAGATAGACTCCTATGTGGGGTGCCTAGAGTTATATAAGAAAGGGGCAATTTTGCTTCCTGGAGCTACACATTACTCAGACCACAGTGAAGCTATAATTATATGATACAACCAGAAGAAACAGGTAAAAATATTTAAGTTATTTTTTCTTGTTTGGAATTTTTCTGCTTCATATTACTGCACTGTTCTAGATTTGTTACGTATGCCCTAAAATCAAGTTACCGTATTTCCTTTTGTTTTCCAGAAAAAAAAGAGGGAGGGGTTACATATTTGTTTACGGAACTAATTTTTGTTATCTTGGGAGGGGCTCTTAAAGAGTAAAGAAAGTTCAGGAGCCAAATGTGATGATTATGCTTAATATTAATATTATGACTAACTTCCTAATACCCTAACATCTAAAATACCGTAAAATCTGCCAAATTGTCTAGAAATGTACTTGTTGTTAGTTGCAAAGCTGTATCCGACCCATTGCAACCCCATGGACAACTTTCCGCCAGAAATGTATTAGATGAATGTTAATAAATAACTAATCATTAGGAAGAACTCTAACAATGGATTATTTTGATAGGTACCAAACAAGTCATTGATAAATCAACCCGATTACCAAAGACTAATTTCAATTAGTGAAGAGCTTTAGATCAGCACTCCCCAGTCCCATTGTCTCCAAATATTATAGGTCTTCTTTTGAACTTTCCTTCTATCAAAATTAGAAATTCTGCAAGCAGAAGACCAAGCATATCTGAAGTACACCAGGCTGAGGGCAATTGCTTTAGATAAACTTTGGCTTAAATTTGGCTTTGTTCTTTGGTTGAGCAAAGAGCACAAAGAGATTCTTGTCAGAGGTCTTTCTTCTACAACCTGTGCAGTCAAAATTACCATATTTTTTTTAGCAAGTAAGATACACTTCCCCCCACCAAAAAAGTGGGTGAAAATTGTGGTGCGTCTTATACACCTCCCACATGCGTCCCAGAGGGAATACAAGATGCACGGAGGGTTTGGGAGGCCAAAAACGGGCCCATTTTTGGGGGGAGGGGAAAAAGAATACACGTGGAGACCAAAAAGGAGGACCCCTTTGTTTTCCTCTTCTAAATCTAGATGCATCTTATACTCTGAAAAATACGGTAAGTGCGAACCTTCGTATGTTGCTCTCAATTGTCTTAATTATTTCTCATTATTGCTATTTGTAATTTTCACTTCATAATTCCTGAAAGGGTACAGAAAGAAACAATAGCATAAATAGAAACAAAATTAAAATCAATTAAAAGGGTTGATATATATCATCTTTTTTTTTCAGGAAAAACTTCTTCCAGCCAAAGACATGTAAACCTGAAAACTGCATGAGGAAAAGGTTCAACTGCCTTACTTCCAAATAAGTATTTTAAAACATTGGAGACAGAGAAATTATTACCTATAGCCATACTGTCAGTAATGATTCTCACGGCTATACTCCTTTGTTTCTTTTTAACTGTTACTTTTACTTTTCTTAATTGGGTTTTTATGTTTAAAGTTCTGGAAAAAATGGACTTTTGGGAGAATTACATTCAAGGAGTTAAAGTTGTTTAACCAACTGTGATTTAACCAATTCATATGAAATCCAAAATGGTATGTCCCCTTGTCTCCTGTGTTATTTTGGAAGTTTTGAATAGATATCAGGCAAGATGAGAAAATAAAAGGTGCAAATATCAAGAAGTTAGTTTATAAATTGAGGGCATTTGCCAAAAATTTGGTTATATTATTGGAAGACCCCAAAAATAATATAGAATATTTGATGAGGAAATTAAATGAGTTTGGGGTGTTAGGTTTTAAAATAACAAACAGAAAAGAACGTTTACTAAGAATATGACCCCATAGGACTGTGATATATTGACTAAAAAATCTGGTTTTAGGATTGAGAAAAAGGTGAAATATTTGGAGGTCATATTGACAAATACAAATCTGTTTCAAAATAACTATGTGCATCTCTGGAATGATATTAAAAAGGACTTATTAAGATGGGATAAATTGTATTTATCACTATTGGGTAGAATTTCTGTAATTAAGATGAATGTCTTATCAAAGATGCTCTTTTTATTACAGACATTAGTACCAATACTTGCAGCTGATACTCCATTTAAATAATGGCAGAAGGATATTGCTAAGTTTATATGGCAAGGGAAAAAAACAAGAATTAGATATAAAGTACTACAAGATGCTAAGGAAAGAGGGGGGGGGATTGGGTTTACCAGATTTGAAATTATATTTTGATATTTGTTGTTTAGTCTGGCTAAAAGAGCAGCTGACTTTCCAGAACAAGAAGCTACTTGATTTACATGGCCATGAATTATGATTTGGATGGCATGGTAAGGTTAAAGTAAATATTGATTTTTAACAACCACTTCATTAGATGTGCCATTCTATGGAATAAATATAAAACAAGGTTTTCTATGAAGATGCCTCTTTTGGCGTTGGAAGCTTTTTTTTCAGAAAAGAAATGGTGGCGAAGTTGGATAGGTGAAACTATGGTAAAATAATATCATGTAATCTTGGTGATCCTATCCTGAAGCTTAATAAAGAGCTAGAATCAGAAGAGGCATGTCTGCCACTGATGTATTTACAACCAAAATATTTAAATTAGACAAAATGAGTTGTGGGGTTGACTTCGTTAAAAATGAATTTGATATCCTATTGTGTGGTACTGATGAATAATATTATTGCTAAGTTTTATAAAACACTATTGCATTTTAATTTAGAAAGTGAATATGCAAAACATTGTATGATTTAGACGGCAAGGTACATTGGATATAATGTAAAGCTTGAACAATGGTAGAATATGTGGCTGAAAGGTTTAAAATTTACATTAGAGTAAAAGAATTTTTTTGTAAGCTGATGTATTGTTGGTATTTAACACTAAATAAGTTATCAAGAACCTATAAAGGTATTTCAAATGAATGTTGGAATTTGTCATGGACATGTGATACAGTAAAGAAATATTGGAGTAGGATTCATATTCTAATACAGAAGATTCTTAAATGAACGTTAAGATAAAAACAGAAACTTTTGGTTTTAATGGATTACTAGAAAAAATATGGAGCTTTGATGTTATGCCATAATATGTTGACAGTAGCAAGATTACTTTGTGCACAAAAATGGAAGGATATTTTGATTCCTACTATGGATGAATGACTGCAGAAGTAGATAGAGTTAGCAGAAATGACTAAATTGGAAAAAAAATACTTTTGTTTGTACTTGGAAACCACTTATGGACTTTGTGCTTGAGGTGGAAAAAAATGAAACTTTCAATTTTGGGTTTTACTCATTAGACAGATTTGTTGGTATTAGAAATGGCTACTTTATATTACTATGTAAAAAAGTAAAAAGTTGAAGTTTTAATAATAGTATCTTATTTTATTGCACCAAAGGGCCAATACTTCTTTTCCCTTTTCTGCACTTTTCCCTTCCCTTTTCCCTCACATTTTTCCTATTTGTTTTTGTAGCTTTGTATTTTTACTATAAACTAATAAAAAAGAACCATTACTTTTATTTATCCACAAATTGTTCACTTCCCAAAAATTGGTCTTGAAATGTTAGCTTTATAGGCGGCTTTTATTAATTGTTTATTCAGAAATATGGTAGAATATGGTGGAAGAGCATTCTGATAATGAAATATCAGAATGCTATGTATGGAGGAAACTCATAAGTAGTCCAACCAGGAGAAACATTCAAAGTGATTGGCTCTTCAGAACAATAAAACTGAAATGTATTTAAATGCAAAGAATTTCAGCGGTGTTCGGATTTTTGGAACAAGTTACCTGGAGCCTAGCAATTATCATTCCCAGGGCAAAATCAAAAGGCAACACAAAAGCCTGGGTGAGAATGTAATGGCCCCAGAGGCGTCTTTTATTTCATATGGGAAAGAAGAAATCAGTTCAATCAGACATGGCTGATAAAGAGGAGTTGTAACTATGGATGCAGCTCCACTTGCCAGTTGGCCACCAAGATGCTACACAAGATGCCAGATGGGCTTGGGAATATTCAAAACGTGCAATAATAGTAGCACCATCATCTTAAACTAGGTGGTAAGAGAAAAAGAAAGTGGACTTATTCTATCAACACATCAAAGAGGACTGGAAGCATTTGGGTAATTTCAGTGTACTTTGTCCTTAAGTCACAGCTCACATCAAAGGCCTGAGGTGATCCTTCAAGTACTGTGCTCAAAAATTGAAGCTGCATTTGGCCATACTAGCTGGGCCAAATGAAACTTCTAAAGTGCATCAGGCTGTTTGTCTTGGCATACAAACTGAAGTTAACTAAGCTAGAATGCAGATTTTGAATCGTCCAAATTCAAGTTTCCTCCCAAGGCAATCCTATCATATTATGATTTTACTTTAGCAACAGGGCATAAGCATTTTGCTGTTGCTTTCACTTATTTTCCCCAGTTTAACTAATATCCCATGGGATTTTTAGTGTTATCTCATCAACATACTAACCAAACCAATATGTTTAAAGCTTACCAAGCTTTTCTGAGATCAGCCAAAATTAGCTGAATTCTGACACTTACATATGGTACTATAAGAATCATTTTATCTTAGATTTCTCTATTATCTCTTGCACAATGACACCCTGCTAGATAGGGTCCCCCCCCCCTTTTGAGATTATGATTACTTCCATGTATAATCACTCATTGTTATACTACTTTGGTCTAGTTAAGGAGCTGAGCTCCAGCTTCGCAATGCCTGACTGTTTGCCTGTCTCCAAATTAGAACTAATTTTGCTAAAACCAATGGTTGCAAATAAATATATATACAGCAAATCAGACTTACACGATAGGCTTTAATGGGATCAATCTTTTAATGCAGTGGCATTGATCTTGGTTAATTTTGATCAGCCAAATCTGGAGGCAGGGGTGTCTAACTTCACTTCAGCCCTTGAACCTTTAATGTTTCCACTCAGGTGAGCATGGAAGGGCAACAGTAATGCATTCAACATTGCTGGAGATGTTACGTTTGACAGAGACTGCTTCCGGAAGCACCACTAAGTGATTATTCCCACGCCACATTATCTCCCACTTGCCGGCAGCCTTTGACCGTCAGAATTCACCAAAAAGCCATTTCGTTTGTTCAGCTATTTCCAGAACTCAGGATCCAGCGACTGATGCGCTCTTGCCACATGGTGGAGCTTTGTGTGTTAAGCGTGCTCCTTTGGTAGATTAACTCGGTCTCCCCGTATCGGAAGCCACAAAGTGAGAGGAAGAGGGAGGGGAGGCCCAAATGTTAAAAGAACGTAACAATTCTTCCTCTGTCCAACACGGAGGAACGAGGAAGCCCCTTTTTTTTTTTTTAAGGTGGATTTTAAAAATCCACCTTAATGGATGCAAACGCAGGCATTAAAAACAAAAAAAAAAAGAACTTGGCACCAAGATGATTTTAAGCAACGCGGGGCGCGTGGGGGGACCGCCAATTTGCTGGAACGGCTTTTAAAGCTGCCAACCCCTACACCCAAGGGCAAACTAATTCCTGCCTTTCACGCCTCGCCCTTTTTAACCGCCCCGCAAATATTACCCGAGCCTCGAACTCCCGCGAGGTCCAGCTTTTTACCTGATCACCGCAATCGCTGCCTAAACGCTCGCTAGCGGGCTTTTGCTTTCATTTCCTTGAAAGCGCGGTCTCTCTCTCTTTCTCTCTCCTACGAGCCCGATTAAACGGCCAGCCTCGCTGGTCGGAACGGAGAAGGAACCCTGCCCGCCTCGCCTACAAGTTCCGCGCTGTTAAATCGCCGTTCGTGCAAAACGAGCAAACGGCATCCCTTCCATCGGCTGAAGCGGCCGCCGAATCTAAAGGCGCGCGGGGGACGCCAGGGTCTTTTTTTTGGGGGGGGGACGACGACGACGAGATAAAATTTAACCCGTTTGCTTCTTGCTCGAGGGCTGTCCCCACCCCTCCTGTCTTTCTAATGGGCTTTTCCCTTCCTTCCTTCCTTTGCCTTCCGAGACTTGATGCAGCCGCGTCCGCGGACCGTCAGGATTAATTGACCGCCGCTTCGCTCGTCCGGGTTGCTTCCTGCGAGCACGCCCGGCCGCCCACCCGCGCTAATGCAGTCAAGGAGCGAGTCGCTGCGCAGCGCGGTTTCTCCTCTCTCTGCTCCGGGGCGGGCGATAAGAAGGAGTGACCGCCACGGGGAGGGTGAAGGAAAGCGCGGCTTCCGTGGGAAGCGGAGCAGCGGCGCGGGCGGAAGGGTTGGCATGGGATGTTTGCCCGTGGGGGAGCGATTGGGGCCATCGGCGATTGACGCATTTTTCGTTCCTTTCCCGAACGGTTCCAGGCAGAACAAATAACGAAACGGTATCCCCCATTCTTGCCGACGTCTCCCGTTTCTCCGGTTGGCTTTCTCCCCCGCTTTCGACCGGAGCAAAAAGCCGTCCCCCCCCAAAAAAAAAACACTAGCCATTCTTCTCCTCCTTCCTTCCTCCCTCCCTCCCTCGGATTTTACACAAATACGTACATTTCCTACACCGACACAACACGCGTTTTCGACTGTAAACCACCGAGCGCAGCTTCGCGTGCGGCCCCGACCGGGGTGGAAGGAAAAGGCCGGGGGGATCCCGGGTGCCGGCTAAGTTCTCTCGACGACGGGAGGCAAAACCTGCCCAGGCTGTGGCTCCGAGTCCTGGAACTGAACCGGGGCGGACGGCGCCTGCAGCGGCGCTCCACGCCCCCAGCGGCGGAGAGTCCGTTCTTCGGGGGCGGGGAGAGAGATCGAACGGTTAGCCGTTGGTCTCTCTCTCTCTCTCTCTCTCTGCTTTCTGTTCCGACTCCCATCTTATTTTTTTTCTCTCTCTCTCTCTCTCTCTCCTCCTTTTTCCCCTTTCCGCAACCTCCACGAGTAAACGGCGCTTCTTCGGTTGTCGCGGAGAACTTTCAACCCATCGGGCGAAGAAGAGGTCCCGCGCTTCACTTGGGTGTTTCCAGCCGGGAAAAGGCGCAGCAGCCCGGTTTTCTGCTTGGTCACTTCTTACTAAAGAAACATACCCACGAAGACCCCCTTTCAGGCGCGGGCGGACGGCGAGAGAAGAAAACGCAGTCAACGCGTGCGAAGATTCTGCAGCAGGGCCTTGGTCTCTTCCCCCGCTCCTCCCTCCGCGCGTTCGGGGCCCGTTTACGGACCGTTACCTCCGCCGTCTGTTGTAAATACAGCCGCCGCCGCTTCTCCGCGCACATGCACAACACACGCTTCCCCCATTCACACACACACACACAGGCAGGCGCGCGCCGCCGCGCTCGCGGACCCCCCCCCCTCCCCCCCCACCGGCGCTCGCACATGCGTAGTGACCGCGATTCAACTTTCACACGCCTGTGGTGCGCCTGGCTGGGACCTCGGCTCAAGGAGCGCGTGGCTGCGCGCTCAGTTCTACGGGCGGCGGTGCGGACGCTGCGCCGCGAAAGCGCCTCCGCCCTGGAAGGATGCAAGGTTTCGGAGAGGGCGCCGACGAAGCGTCGCGCCGTAGATCCAGTCCGCGGCTCTTCCCGGCCAGGGGACGAGAAGAGCGAGGGGGGGGGTTTCTTTCGCCCGGAAAACGTCGCCCAGTCCGAGATCCCCGACGCCGCCCGCGTCTTTGCTGAGAATCAATCCGTCCGTCTGGGGAGGAAGCGGCTTCTCTCTCTCTCTCTCTCTCTCTCTCTCACCCGCCACTTGCCGGCTGAGCCCCACCAGCTCACGGGGCGGGGTAGGGGTGTTGCCGCCGCCGCCGCCCCCGAGCTTCCCCGGCGCGCCTGACAGAGCGAGGACCCAGCCCAGCCAACGTTAGCATCAGCATCTCTCGCTCCAGCTGCTGCTTCTGCCGCCGCCGCCGCCACCCTGCCTCCCTCCCCCGCTCCCTCCCCCTCCTTCCCAGGGACCTGCATCCCGCTCGTCCAATCAGGGCCGGCTCTGCCTGCGCCACGTGACCCCGGCGGGCTGAGAGGACCTGCTGCTTTCCCAACGCCAGAGGGATGCGGGCGGCAGAGCAGGAGAGGAGGCAGCGGCGGCGGCGGCGGCGGCGGCTTGGCTGCGAAGCGCCTTGACGCTCTTTTCTCCAGCTCAGCCCAGCCCAGCCCGACCCCTTATGGCAGCGGCTGCTCCAGCCTCCTGGCTCTCCTCCTCCTCCTTCTTCTTGGCCGCCCTTGCTCCTGCCACTCCCCGGGCTGGGTTAGGCCCCTGGATATCTCTGCCGAAACTCTCAGGATCCTCTTCCTCTTCACCATGCTGGTGCTTGGGTGCTGCTGCTGCTGCTGCTGCTGCTTCTTAGCTTGCTGTTGGCTGGGGCCCCCGGGATGCTAAGTCGCCCCCGACGTCTCTTGCCGCCCGCCTGTCCGAGATCGACCTGCTTTGGGGAGCTTCCCTCTCGCCACCGCTCTAGAGTTGACTCCAGAAGTCATGGTGGTGTGGGAATTTTCCGCAGCTCGCCAGTGCGGCAGCTGGACACTTTGCGATTGCTTTTGCTGGTTGCTTCTGCCGGTGACATTGCTCATCGTCGCCCGGCCGGACAAACTTGCAGCCTTCCCTACCTCCTTAAGTGACTGCCAAACGCCCACCGGCTGGAATTGCTCCGGTAAGCTTGGGTGGGAACGTGGGGCGGGAATGGAGTCTCTCCCCTTGCAAGATGCAAGCAGAGGCATCTCTTTTTTTGGGGGGGGGGGTTTGTTTTTTGGGACGGGCGAAAGAGGAAGAGGGGTTCGAGGGGGTGGGATTGATGTGCTCCTTAAAAAGCGGCCCACCGCGGGGCTCTTCGGAAATGCCCGGAGAACCCGGAGACAGACTAAAGAGCTTTTTTTTTTTTTTTTTTTTTTTTGCTACTTCCACCCTGCCTCGAATTGTCTCTGTTCGAGACTGACTTTGGATGGGTGAGCTCGCTAGGCTTGTGCCGTCTGAACGCAAATTGACGTGCCGGCAAAGGGTAGATCTCGTAAAATGATTCTTAGGGGCGCTTGCACCTTATTCAAAGTTAGAGCAAGCAAAGGAGATAAAAAGCAGCACTTAAAAGGGGTCGATCTTTCGTGCAGGAAAGTCTGGACGGCTTACCAGGAACCAGCAAGTCCAGAAAGCTCATTTCCACCTGCCTTGTTGCTTTGGGCATATTCCGGGGATTTTTAGATATTTGGGGTGAGCAGAGTTCTTTCCTTAGCACCCTCTTTCTCTTTCTCTAACTTTAAAATATCAGGTGCTTTCTGGAAAGGAGTTAAATTGGAGGAAAGACTTTATCCCCAAGAAGAAAAGCAAAGTATTAAAAATCGGTCCAAAGCTGCCTACTGTGTTTATGAAAGCTGGTATTAAGCAGGCTTTGCCTGATTTCTCTGGTCAGTTTCATTCCTGCTCAAAGTGGTTTTCCAGACGCCCTCCAACTGAAATGTTCTAATTGAATAAGGAAGAGGCAGCACAGAGAGTTATTACCTCTCTTTATCAGTTGTCTTTTCCGATGATCAGGCTCATCCTCAAAAGGTTAAATGTTCTTCTGTCTGGAATGTACTTCCCAGCTGTGCTATCATGCTTCCCACATGAGCTTGACTTTCAAATGTTTCTGGAAGTACTTTCCCTTCCAGTGAAAATCTCTATATTTCTTATGTAAGGACCCATTTACAACTGTGCATCTATACATGCACAATGAGGAAAAAATGGCAAGCCACTAGAAGAATACAGCTTCTCTTTCCTCCCATAAAAAGTGTGAAACTCTGAATGTGAAGCAAAAGCAGATCTTTTCTTTCTGTGTATGGAAGGTGGGGACAATACTTGCTGAATACATGGTTTGGTCAGCACTGCAGTTTCCTCATTTTTATTGGCTTCATTTGATTAAGTCAACCCAAAGCTTCATATTTCAGTCACTTTTGCAGCATCTGTAGGATTTAGCCTGGTACTGTTGTTCTGTAACATTAAGAGTATTCCCCAAACTACTTCAGATACATTAGTAGAACGGCATAGATTGGTGGAGGCTGTGCCTCCACTCTCCAAGTCATTCAGAGCAATGTTGCCTTTGCCCTAGAGGTAATGTTTTCATTTTTAAAACACAGCAAAGCTCTACAACCTGAGAACATAAGGATTATATGAACACTAGATTCAGAGCCTGAAAAATGGCTGTTTCATTTAATCCCTTGCTCAGAATAGGATGGCAACTAGCTGAGGTCTGACTGACTAGGCATTTGTGAGCTGACTCTCTAGCCAGATCTGTTAACCTGCCTATCAGAACTGAAGGAAAGGCTCTTTTGGCAGCTCTTTGCAAAACCTGCCCCCTCCCTCCTATTAACCTGGAGGCTATCAGTCTTCATTGGAACCAGGCAGCCTATCACAAAAACCATGCAGCCGGTTTATCTTTATTACTAGAGGAGCATTGAAGAAATTCCCATTTTAGACTTAGGGACAGAAAAGCTATTAGGAGGTGCAGGAAATGTGTTGCTTTACAAGCAAATGTTTGATTTTTGAGAAACCAGAATCTCCTCACAGAGAAAAAGGTGAGGTGGCAGCAGCAAGGTAAGTATGCCAGAATAGCAAACTCCTTTGGAAAAAGGATGCTAGACAAAGTGGGTATGAGAAAATAGCATATGCTTCTTCCACAGGGATTGTTGTGTTAGGTGCCTGAAAAAGCAGTGCCCTGTTCCCGTCCCTTTGCCAGACTGAAGCTGACAGCATTTTTCTCTTCTGTTTGAGGTTATGATGACAGAGAAAACGATCTCTTTCTCTGTGACACCAATACTTGCAAATTTGACGGGGAGTGCTTAAGGATTGGTGATACTGTGACTTGCGTCTGTCAGTTCAAGGTAAGAAAGATTGATCTCTCATTCAGTAATACACTAATGAGAATACAAATCAGGAATCTTGCTTTACAAGCCATCAGTTGGCAGTTTATGTCTCTGCATGGAGAGAAGTCAGGGAGGAAGGCTAGCTGCAAGTTTAAAGAACTGGCAGGATAGCCAACTGGTGTCAAGAAGATAGAGTCTCTGGGAAAATGAAGATGATGTTGTTTCAATGCTTTGTTAGAATTAGATACTTGCAGGGGGAGGGGATGTAAGCCTGAACTGTGGTGGCCTTTATACAATCAGTTTTTCTGCACATTCTCCTAATCAGACAGATCTTCAGTTAACAATTCAGCAGGCCATATGCTGATGTGATGGGTGAAGAAGGTCTGTATAAGTATGAGCTCAAATATGGATATCATCGAGATTGGAAAGAAGGTGCTTCTATTCCTCTAAGGGAGAAGTGTTCTTGGTTGGCTGGGGTTGGTTCTCAGTTCCAAATCCAAGAAAGCATAAATATTACTTGAATCAGTTTTACTGATTTTAAGGGTGGAGTCCACATTGCCTGAAACAAAACTTCCTAGGTGTTAATAAACCTGAAGGTGTCTCTCTGGAAGAATAGTTAGTTGAGTGAAATGTAGGAACTGCTGCTGCGTTAAACTTGCACTTAGAAGCAAACATTACTTGGAAATAAGTCCCATTGATTTCAGCAAGCTGCATTTCTTTCACAGAGTTCTGCTTAAAATGGCTTATTGCAATCAATTTCTGTTCCCTAAATGCATGACTGAAATCAGCACAGTTTCCCTCAGGAGTGGATTAAATTCAGATTTTAATGGGATATCAAGAAGGATAAATAATGCTATATTTTTGCACAGATAAATTATTATTACATTTTCTTCTGTAAACATTGGAAGTTCGTATCTCAAAAATACCTCCTCCCAAGCATTTCATTCGAGGTGAATGTCATTCCTAGACTACAATTCAATACATGAATTTATGCCACATTGAGCATTTTGGGGGTTTTGACTGCATAAAGTCTGTATTTTAATTTTATAGACCTTGTAAACTAAAACAGACTTTTAGCATGGAAAAAAATAATTCACTTTTAATTTATTTCATTTTATGATTTGTACTGTGCTGACCGTATTTAGAGGGTTTATGGTTTCCTTAGAGTTTAATAGCCATTTTCAGACCTTTAATATCACCTAAATATATTTAGTTATTCTAAGTCAGTTAATAATATTGGAAAAATATAATCTTTATGACATTTGTAAATCTCTTGTTTACTCTTCTGTGTCCTACCTTTTTACTCCTGTTTTTGTTCTTTCTTTTTTTCAATGAATATATTTTCTCTAAAATGTTGATGAAATAGATGTTTACAAGTAGACAAAAAGAGAATAGAAACATTCAAATTGCTTCCCTTTGCATATTTCATTGTGTACCAAAACTGTATCAGAAGCATGCTTTAGAAGTAAAGACATCCTAGTAAAGGGGTGGGGGAATGGGAGGTTGTCTTTTTATAGCCTTACTTCCGCTCAGATTCCATGCAAATAATCACAGTCGCGAAAATCACTAGCATCTAACAGTGTAGTAGCAGCCATATGTGATGAGCCTTTAATTGAATAAGAATTTTCTAAGCATGCATGCATTTCATAGCCAGTGCCTAATCAATCTTTAAATTAGGTATTAGGATTACATAATGCATGCTAAAGCCATATGGTGGCATTTATACGTTGCATTTATATTTATGTTATCACTAAGCCTATAAATAACACTACATTCAAGTGTCATATTTCCAGACCCAAATTCTTGCCAAAAGAGGATGAACAAAAGTATTCTCTGTAAGTCTCAGGCAAACCTCTTTCCTTGAGTTCCTTGGAAGTTGCTTCTTCCAAGACATTGATTTAATGCTTTGTCCTTGTATCACTGCCTGATGGGGAGTGGCAGAAAATTCAGCACTAACGGCAGCAAGCTCAAAGCACACTGATTTCCTCCTGTCTAGCTCCAGTTGGGCTTCACAATTGGTTTAAATTTAGGGAACACAGTGGACTGAAACAGGCTTTCATAACAGCAGAGGCAACAGAAGCAATTTCCCAAAGAACAAAAAGGGCTGCTGGATGTATATGGAGTCTATTGAATCTTTCATTCTCATGCTAAAACAACTCATTCCAAATTCTACTAACTCAAAAGAACAAACCCTGGTAAGTAATACATCATAAACGATTATAAATTCAATCAATATGACACTACCTTGGTTCAGTTATGCAGAATCTAGTTAATGCAGGACTTCTGCAATAACTGAATGTTAGGGTTATTTTTAACCCCAGAATCCCTAGAAATTCAAGCTCTCCTAAAAGCTCTGCACCATTTGGCTTGGAAAATAATTTCTCTTAACCCACTAGCTATCATGACTCCCCACTGGGGTAAAAAACACGTTCCAGGTAGAGTTGCCAACAGAAAAAGGTTGTTATTGTGCTTTTACTCACTGTAGTAATCTGACCATGCTTTCTGGGGAAAAACAGATCTGTTCGCCTATTGCTGCATATCAGACCCAACACCTGGGACTACTTTAAAGGTTGATCATCTAGTTCCTGGATTCACCCCAAACACAAAACCAAAGTTTAGAGCTGAACCCTGAAGAGTCCTGTTGTGCTTTTATTTATTTTTTTCTCAGCTTATGGTACTAGGAATCAAAGCATGATGAACATTTTGCTTGTACAAAAAGATTAATTGTTCCATCAAACCTTGTTTCTGCATAGATGGTAGAAACCAGGACATCCAGGGACGGAAGGGGGCATGTCACCCTGCAGTATGATTTCAATCTAATATTGGGGAGGGAACAGTGAAAGTAAAAAGAGAAAATAGATAAGGAATAAATGTTCTTTTTTCCTGCTAACACTATTTTTGGGGAGTTGAGAGGTAATCTTTTTCGCCTCATCAACTGCACCTTGGTCTTCAGCCTGTTTATTCAGTATATAGATATACTGTATATAAATCCTTTATATTCTTTCACACAAATACATATGAGCATAACTGTAGTCCATTTGACTGCTATGCCAGTAAGCCTCAAGACTGAATGGCAAGTTAATGCTGGTAAATAGGAAGGAAACGGTACTGCTGGGATCTGACTTCTGGATAATATTTAGCTGAAATCTATCTTTACAGAACTTCTGCTATGCTGGCTTATTTGGAATCTACTCTTAAGAAAGATAAGTCAGTCTCCTGATTGAAGGTAACCATTAAGCAAGAATCTTGAAAGGCTGTGCCCAACATTTCTTCCTTAAATCAATGCAAAGGCCATGGCACCACCCTTCCTCTTGTCTTGTTTTCATTGTTTTGTTTCCATCCAAGGAAATACAATTTTCAAAATGCCTTAGCCTGAGCAAATGGCTGGTAGCCCTTTTGAAGAAATATTTATAAATGGGCAATCAACCTCTTGGATCTATGTCATCTTATTCACGGATTCAGTCTTAAAGGGTTTTCAGCTCAGTTTCCTTATCAATCTGATATTCCTTCTTTGTATACACATTTTGCAATTTTGTTATTTATTGAATTTATATATTGTCACAATTAGTTCAATCAGATTTTATATTAAATGTATACTGTGTGTTTGTAAACAGACACACCAGAATATCTGTGCCAAAAACACATGTTTTCTGCAATATTTATTTATATTTATTAAATTTGCTTGATGCAACTCTGGACAGCTTACAACATTTGTCTGTCCCTCCCTCCCTCCATCCATCCATCCACCTACCAATATATATTTGTCTATCCATCCATCCATCGATCATCTATTTGAGTGGTATGGTAGTTCAGTGGTTAAGACGCTGAGCTTGTTGGGTGGAAAGTCAGAAGCCCAGGTTCGATACCCGAGTGCCATGCGACAAGGTGAGCTCTTGTTCTCACCCAAGCTCCTGCTAAACTAGAAGTTTGAAAGCATGGAAATGCAAGTAGATAAATAAGTACCACTTCAGTGGGAAGATAACAGTGATGTCATGCTGGCCACATGACTGTGGAAATCACTTCAGACAGTGCTGGCTCAATGTCCTTGAAACTGAGATGAACACTGCCCCCTATAATTGGCAATGACTAGTGGAGTAAAATCCTCTGTCTGTCTGTTTCTCTCTCTCTCTCCATATCCATATGTATGTATATGTATAAAATCACATTGAATTTACAGTAAAATAGCAAGTTGTAAGTAACTAAAGATGGGGAGAAAGGGAGTAGAGTACAGTATACTGCTAGTAGTTGATCAACCAACTACAGCACGATAGTCTCCCATTGGGGCCCCAAGCCAACTGGCAGAGTCATGTATTCAGAAAGTTAGAAGGGTAGCAGCCAAACTCACCTCAGAGGGAAGATGTTCCAAAGGGTTGGGGCCACACCTGCGAAGGCTCTTCTCCTGGATCTCGTCAATGGCAATATACACATTTTGAATGCAATTTTTCCCTAACATAATTTTTAATGCAGTTTTCTTCTAACATTAGTTTTTGTGTCCCCATTGAGCTAAAAGTGGTATGGTCTGAAATACAATTATATTTTGTCCCACATATTTGTCTTGAAGCTTAAATTAGCTTTGTTTAAAAATGGATGCTAAATTTTTTTGCTACGTGTTATGTTCATATGAGATTACACTATGTCCTAATAAACTTATACTCATGCTAATAGCTTATTAGGACAACTAGCTTATTAGGGCTAGTTATCCTAGTAAATGTATTATGTAGTCCTTTTAAGACCTTGGGTTCACTTTGGTGCTCAAGGTATATCACCTGTGTTGGCAATACAAGGCATGTTTCAAGAATGGTCAGCTTAAATCAGGCTACTATTGTTTGCCTTGGCTTGCTCTTTTAAAATCAAAAGCTTGGTCAACATTACAAGTCACATCTAGCGGCTACATCTAATTATTTAACTTCCTACAATGTCACTCTAGGCTTATGGGTAAATGGGAAAGTTAAAAAGCTACAAAGCAAAATCACACTATGCTGATGCTTCTACTACAGATAAGGATAGGCAGATTGCTAATAATCCTGTCAATTATATACCATCTTGAATGATAGGACTGCTGATTTTTCTCTAGGCTTATTTTAAACATGTAGGGGTGGAGTGTGCTTCTAGTTTTTCATATGACATGGGAGTATTCTGTGAGTAATTTTACCAAAACTCAGTGGGTTCTTTGACATGTACATTTCTCCAACATAGACATTTTTAAATGGAAAGTTCCTTCGTAATTGTTGTCTTTCAATTAAGGAGCATTTTCCATAGAGACGTTTCTGTAGCACACTTTGGGTACGTTTCTTTGCGGGAAAGACATTGTCATTGTTCAGTTACACAATGTTACACAACTGACAGAGGATGGCATTTACTTGGGTCTTTTTAATTTTGGAACTGGCCTTTGGGATAGAGGGTTTTGCAAAACTGCACTGTTATTAGCAGTAATTTCCAAGGTGGTTTATTTTCTAGCAGTTGATTTTAAAAGTAGAACTGGAGGTATTTAGGAAAAAGCTGCTACACTGTGCCATTGAAAAATCAACCATTTCCTCATTAAATTTGAGTATCATAAAATGAGGTGGCATAAATGAGAGCTCAGATCCACCTGCAGTTGATGGATTGCTTGGTGGATTGCTGTGTGTTTGTGTTACTCTTTGGCTCTCCAACAATCTACAAAAGATAGTATTTATGAGATGCATTAAATTTTTCATCAAAAGATTTCTGCTTAAAAAAAACTTTCTCAAAGGCATGGGGTTAAGACAGATGTCCTTCCTTGCCAACTAGATATTTTGTTTGGAGTCAGAAGATCTAGGCTGAAATCATCACTTGCATTTTCAGAGCTCTGTGAACAATCATGTGCAAGTTGAAATTGCTTAACCTTACCTGCCTTTGAATGGTAATCATGATGTCACTTCTATGGGAAAAGAGCAAGAGCTAAAATGAATGCATTAGCAGTAGCATGATCTGGAGAAATCAGGGTTTGAAACTTCATTACAGGATGCAGTTTTTTGTTTTTTGTTTAAATTTGGTTATGCCTGCAAATCAAGCTGCTGGGGATGATCTAGAAGCAAGGATCAATAGTTGTTGTTAGAAACCCTAAAATGAACTGTCTAGAATCAATGTAGATATGTACAGTAAATTGACCTTCTTCAATTAATCTTAAAGATACGTTGCAACAAGTGTTATATAAATCCCACAGAGTCAAGAATGAGAGGGAAGTGCAAGTTTTTCAGATGGGGCAAATGCCCTACTTGATCTTTGACTATGGCTGTGCTTCGAAATGAAAGCAGGATTAGGACCAAGAAAACCCATGACAAAAATTATATTTGCTTTAGTTCAGTATGAATTAAATTAGTAAGCATTCATATGTTTACCTCATGAACTTATTAACTGGCCTCTAATAGTGTATTAAAACATTTTACTCTAATAACAACTTTTGGAATGGCAATAATAGTAGTACCTAAGATTGGCTCTGAGAATTTAGATTGGGTCTAGAGTGATTTAGTGTCTTATTTTGATTTCTTTTCTAGTGAAAGTTAGCCTTTAAGACATTTTGACTTTAATTTTTCTGTAGCAAGGAAACACAACTCCTCTGGAATTTCTCCATGATAATTATTTAAATAATGACTACTGGGTATACATCGTAAGATTTAACAAAATAAATAGAACCAGCTTGGTGTTTTTGTTAAAATGCTGGCCTAGAAAACAAGAAACTGTGAATTCTAGTTCTACCTTAAGCATGAAAATCAGTTGGGGATCTTTGGGCCAATCGCTCACTTTTAACCCAACTCATAACACAAGCTTGCTGTGGGGAAAATAAGAGGAAGGAATATTAGGCATGTTTACCACTCTGAGTTACTTTTAAAGTAATAAAAGCAAGATAAAAAATGTCTAATAAATAAATGAAATAAAATTTTGAGTACAGCACAAATAATCATGGGCTGCTTCATAACCCCACTGGAGAAAATCACCAGGTCCTGCTGTCTCAACAGAGTGAGTAAAATCCTCAGGGATGACTCTCACCCAGGACAGCACTTCTTCATACTTCTACCATGAGGCAAGAGATACAGAAGCATAGCCAGCTGGACAAATAGGCTGAAAAATAGCTTCTATCCATGGGCCATCAGATTTCTAAATGCCACATAACACCACAATTAGACCTAATACAACAGACTCACAGTGCCAGTGCAACGTACAATATGTACATACCGGTGGAATAATGTATATATGTATGTATGGATGTATGTGGAAATCTATGTGGAAATGTGTGCTTACCCCGGTATTTCCTGGGGTTTGGGATTTGTTTATAAGTCTTGAGATATATTCTGTGTTTTAGTGCTTTGTGAGGTGGCACCGATGAAGGTTCATTCAATTTCACTGCACACATGTTGTGCATTGACAATAAAGGTTTGAAATTTGAAAATATGAATCAAAACATTTTGCAGCCTAGGAAGAAACTCAAAATTTCCTTTATCTCAAAATTGGACAAGACTAGCAATTGAATCTTGTTTCATCATGTCTGATGGGATGTTGGGTGAAAGTACAATAAAAAACACTTGGCATGTGCACCTTCAACTTTTCATCATACCCTGCCTAATTTAGTCATCCTACTCAACTTAATAGTCGGGCCAGCCCTGGCCATCTTTTGTAGCAAACTTCCATCCCCTTCTCCCTCAGTCTTTTGTGTTTATGCATTGAATGAAAAATTATCATTTCCCCAAAGAAAATGTCAAAAACCTTTGCTACAGCAGAAACAGGTACTGCCTGAAGCTCCATGTCTTCTTTTTATAGTTATACAAAATGTATTGGTAGTATTAAGTAGAAGAGTGGAAAAATAAAATAACATCCATTTTCTCAAAGGGCAAGTTCAGATCAGATCGTTTGGAGTTGCTTGAATACATGCTGATTTATTTGAGGAATATACTTTGTCTGCAGAAACTCATCCATACTATTTGAGAACTCTACAAATAAAAAGAGCACCAGGCACCCACCAGATACTCATGGTGAGGGACTTCTATTTCTCTACTGAGCACGCTTATTACACATCTGTTTCAAAAAGAACAGACATTATTTCTGCTTGCAGAGAACAGTCCTATGTGCTCATTAGAGGATTCATTCTTAGTACTTTTCCATTCCTTCTAGACCTTTACACTATCTGCAGTTTGGTTTTTTCATTCCAAGGGAAGGGAGGAAACTAAATTATTTGGATAATCCAAAGAAAGTTATGGTAGGTAAGATGAGCATAGCTAGTTTAAATATGCAGAAGCCTGGTTTTAACACATAGGTCATGCTTGGAAGGGCCAATTACTGCATGCACGAAGATAAGATGGGGAAGGGGATGCTTTAGTCCTTTCCTTAACTCTTATTTCTCCTGCTGGAGACATTTGTAGAAGCCAGCAGGGAGAGAAATACCTGCTGGAGGAGAAAGAAGATAGAATTAAGCACAGAACAAAGGTCAAAAAGTGGTCTTAAGTGAATTGCTATTCTGACCATGTGCTCATCATTAAAGTGATTATAAAATATCAGAGTTGGAGCCAAGCCAATAATTTTAGAAGATCATGCCAGAGATGGTGCTACCACTGTCCAATCACCTCTGTTGTGACTAAAGACACAGCCCTTTTTATATATTGTCAAGTTGGGTGTGTGGGTGCATGAAATCAGGTATCTATTTACCAAAAAAAGCAAACTGGTGAAGTTGTACCCAGCCAGCAACCCTTACCTCCCAATGCTACCAGGAAATTGTCAAGTGTCCCCAATTTATCTTTTTTTCTCATCGCTGGACAGATTAGCATTTTTCCAAACAAAGTACTTTGTAGTTTTCAAACCATACCTTCCTACCTACCTGAGAGTATCTATCTGCTCTTCAAAACATTATTGGAGATAAAAAAATAATATGAAAAGTGTCCTTTAAACATTGGCAGATAAGGGAAGAAATGTAGCAAGCACCAGAGGGATAACCGATGATGTCTCCCAGGATCATCTTGCCGGTGTTAAATGTACATTAGACATTTTAGGTTTTCTGCTACTTCTACATCATATATTTTTATTATTGCTACTCATTATCCTGCACAGTCAAAAAATATAAATCTGGTTAAAAAAACTGTCATGTGAGATACATATGTCTAAAGGGAAATAATGGATGCTACTTAAATTCTCTCATGAGTGAAATTCATATTTTAAGCTTCTCAGTGTGGAATATGAAGCACATGAACTCTTACTGCATGAGGGTCAGAGGGACATATTAAGCCTTGTAATTTGCCAGTGAGTGAATATCATATGAGATGCACATGACGGAGGGAAACAATGGCTCCAGTAAGAGTCAGATATATGACACTTTTCTTTATGGAGCATACAGATCTGTGAAAGATCTAACACCATAAAGGTTGTTTGACTTAGGCTGGCCTGGAGCTCCAACCTTGTGCCACAGAGGAAGTATTTTACAGATTCAGAATAAAATACAAATACAAACCAGAAATGAGGATATTTCAAGGCAATTAATTATTATGTTATTTAAACTAGTATGCATCTCTGAATATATATATGTTTATACATCCATCCATACACAGAGAGAATGCTATTAGACCTGCTTAGAAAGGAAGAAAATAGAATAAATAGAATAATTAAATAATTAGATGAGAACCTGGCATCAGTAATTATGACGAGTATAACGTAATGTAGTTTTTAGTGGCTTATTCTTGTTCCAGAGAATTTCTGAATTAACTGGAAAAAAATCCAAATCTGGCACGGCACTATTTTCTTTGTATCATTGGACTCTACTCACTGTGGACCCAAACTCATACCTATCTCTGAACCATCTCCTTTTTAAACTACATGGTGGATTAATTCACTAATATTTATAATGCTCTGGTCTGAAATATGAGCCTCTACTCCCTGATATTCAGTACTGTGCAGAATTTCTGCTGTAGAGTCTTCTCTTGTCTGCACACAAACAGTCGGTGGTGAATAGCCCAAAGCACCCAAACCAGCTACTTTGTAACAAGTGCATATATTAGAAGTACTGTATACAGGTAATCTTCAATTTACGAGTCTGGAATTACATTTGTAAGTCATGGTGATCATTAAATGGGACACCATATGACCATGCCTGATTTTGTAAACTTTTTCTGCAGTTTGTTAAGAATACGCTGCAGTCATTAAGCAAATTCCACAACTGTTAAGCAAATCAATGTGCAATTTTTGCTGGAAACCAGAAATAAATAATGGAAACTGGCAAAAAAAAGTGTCAAAAATTGTGGTCATGTTAAAAAATATGGTCAACCCCTGCAGTTGCGTCTTCCCCATCTAAAGCTAGATTAGGAATACAAGGAAGGCTCATGGACACCACCCCACCATCCACAAATATCTGTCTCCCAGATATTTCTATTGGGCTCCTGTTTCAGTTTGTGACATTTTGCAGGAAACTGCTCATCTTATGGAGCCGTAGGAATCTTTCCCTTCCTCCTGATTTAAAAATCATAGCTGGTGGCGAAACTATAGGCACTTGTATCACATCATACACAAACTGGAAACACTACAAATAAGGAAGAAGCAGAGTATGTTCCCTGTCATTTTAAGCAGTCTGTCCTAATTGAAATTCCTGAAAAACTCATGTTTGCTGGAGGAAGGCAGCAGTAAGCACATGCCTTCCAGCGCTGAGCAAGTAGCACGTTTGATAGATTGCACCACTTCTATGTATTCATATAAACAATCACAGGCAAGGCTGTTAAGATGTATTTCTGATTAAGATTTGATCACTGCCTGAATATATCAGATTCCTAGAGACTGTGTTAATTGTGTTAGTAAATTTTGCCAATTTACCCTCCAGCTCTGTTGGAAGCTTTGCTTAGACTCTGGATGAAGCCTGGCACTGCAGCTTTCAAATAAAATTCCATTTTGCAATGTATGCAGGCTTTTCTTTCCTTTTTCTTTTTTCTTGTAAAACAGCAGGTTTGTTTTTTTTTTTTTTTTTGAGGAGATGGATGTTTGGTTTATTTTATTTATTTTTTCTTCCATTCTAAGTTCTAAGGTTGCCCAGTAGAGCCCACTGGAAGCTTATCACATATTACAGAGGAGCTCAGATCAATTGGTTCTTGGTTTGTATGCAGTTGTCGTCTAGCTTGTTGTTGTTAACATTATTCTGATTTTTTGGCTCAAAAAACCATTTTGTTTCAAAGCAGCAGGGCAAGAGATTTGGGAGTGTATTTGGAGCAAGAATAATACCTTGGATTATGTAAGTGGGTTGAAATTTGATGGTTTATGTGTTTCCCTCACTTTTTAAATTAAAAAGATAACATGTTTTCCCCACTGATTAAATTAAAAGGAACTCTTCCTATAAAACAGGCAATATGCAAATACCTCTTTGACTGTCAATCCTCTACTCACAAAAGGATTTTCAAATTGGTCAAAACCTTGATAGAAGAATGACTAATCTTGAAGCATCTGTGGGTGGCAAAAACCAGGACAACCAATTGGCTTCCAGCCAGTTGTCACTGTTGCAGCACAGATATGGTAGCTTCGTTCCATCCTTAGTTGTACAGGTAGTCTCAACAGTTAATTTAGTGACTGTTCAAAGTTACCATGGAGCTGAAAAAAGTGACTTATGGCCATTTTCACACTTATGACCATTGCAGCATCCCCATGGTCATATGATCAAATTTCAGATGCTTGGCAACTGGTTCATATATATGACGGTTGCAGTGTCCTGTGGTCATGTGATCAGCTTTTGCAACCTTATGACAAATAAAGTCAATGAGGAATCCGGATTCACTTAACAAGCATGTTTATTTGTTTGTTTGTTTATTAGATTTATATTGCCACTTTTTTGCCCATGGCGACTCAAGGTGGCTTGCAAATATAAAACCACATTAGAACAATAAAATTAATGGTAGAAACAAATAAGTTGATTAATATAATAAAATCACTATAATACAGTAAAATCACACCCACCCACACGATGGCAACAGCAGATCACACGAGCCATTTAATGGGCTCCATCACATTCTGGGTTCCCCAGGCCTGCTGGCAGAACCAGATCTTTAACACCTTCTGGAAGAATATTAGAGTAGGGGCCATTCTAATCTCGGGGGGAATGATGTTACTAACTTAACAAATGCAATGATTCACTTAACAACGGTGGCAAGAAAATTTAAAAATGGGGCAAAACTCACTTAACAAATGTTTCATTTAACAACATAATTTTGAGCTCAATTATGGTTGTAATTCCAGGACTACCTATATGTAGTACCATCCAACAAATTTGAGTTATTTTTTGGAATCTTAAGTTCTTTCCATTATTAGTAAGGGAAAAGCAAAATAGAAATGTACAATGTATATCACAGTTTGTTTGTTCTGGTATCATTTACTCAAATTACCACGAAGTTCTGTAAGCCTTCATTTTGTACACTTGGAATCATGCTATTAACCAGAATTCTTAATCTTCTTTGATACCCCTATATGCCATGTTTGGGATGTTAATCCATTTCTATCCATAATGGCATGTGGGAAATATTTGCAAGATTGATGTCAGCCTTACCAACTAGACCAGACAGGAAACACAGACAGATAAGATAATTCTACCTTATTGTAAAGCTACATTAACAGGATCTTGCAAGTTTGAAAGTACAGTTCTCTCATCATCTCCTTTATATCCCAAGAAACTAGGGAGGGTCTTTTTTGAGCCTCTTGGCCTGCCCACTTTCCAGTTTCAGGCTACACTGTCTCTTATCTGACTGTTCCCTAGGGGAACAGCTCTTTTCCCCATCTCCCAACATACCACTACACTATAGCAATAGCACTTAGTGCTACTACAGCCCTCTCTAAGGGCTTACAGAGTCAGCATATTGCCCGCAACAGTTTGGGTCCTCACCTTGGAAGGATGGAAGGCTGAGTCAACCTTGAGCCTGGTGGGATTTGAACTGCCAAACTGCAGGCGGCTGACAAGTCAGCAGAAGTAGCCTGAAGTACTGCATTCTAACCACTGCACCACTGAGGCTCTTTCTAGACACCTCAGGCATATTTCTGAACTTTTTTTTTTTTTTTTTTAATAATTAGAATTTCAAGTCTCTTAAATCAGTTCTTCCTAATATTTTGTTAGCTGTAGCTGTGCTGTTTCCACTACTTTCTTTCCTTGAACCTTCTGCTTTGAACATTCAGAGTTACTGTTGAGTTGAGTGGGATAGGTTTAAGCATAGAATAAATGCAGTAAGTCTCACTGAGATTTTTTGGAATATTTTTGAAGCAAAAGAAATGCAACATTATGCCACCAGATTTAAGAAACATTAGGTTTTTATCAGGGGTCACTGAATGGGCGCAGAGAGCTTGCTGGTTGCCTATCACTGTGCTAAAGTGTAATTA
>JAEANM010001919.1:0-26024 GCA_017656035.1 Myanophis thanlyinensis
TCTCTCTCTCTCTCTCTCTCTCTGTTGTGTTTCCCCCAGAACAAAGAAAAAAGTGATGGCCCCTCCAAAGGTGAAGGGAAAGGTGAGTGATGGGGTAAGACTTTCCAAGAGTTTTCAACCCTGGGGAGAGATTGCAGAGGAAGATTGCCATAACGAGGGAGGCGTGATTGGTTTTGTATGAAAAGGAATCTCCAGGCTGGCTCTTCTAATCATTTTGTCTGCGTGCAAATTTCCTAGTTCTGCTTTCCAGTATTGGATGATGCTTGTACCCCAAGGATTTTGCCATCTCGTAACTAACAAGATGGTTGTTTGGGGGCCTGGAGATAACAAGGAGGGGGGCTGAAAAAAATGTCAAACGTGTCGAGTAATGCTATAAATGTATTTCTGAGACCTAGCCAGAGTAGTAAGCAGTCTGGATTCCAAAAGCGGTCACACACCAAAACACTTTGACGATTGTCTCTCACAGAACCGTTGTGCTTTTTGTAGGAGCCTTCTGGCAAGCCGGAGAAGAAGATTCCCCTTCCTGCCCCATTGATCCACTCCAGCGGCGCAGTTTCTCTTTCTCCGGATTCCCAGGGACTTGTTGTCGGCCTCAGCCCTCAAACTAGGGAACTGTTGGCTATGGGTTCCAATCCCATCACCAGCACCATGTCTGCTGCTGCTGCTGCTGCTCCTCTTCCTCCTCCTCCTCCTCCCCCTCCTCCTTTCGGCATGGACGATTCCCTCGACGAGGACTTGATCCACCACACGACTTCATCTCTGGAAGCTGTCTCCAAGGAACTGGCTGCGCTCAACAGCCGAACGGGAGGAGGCAGCAGCCCTGATTTCACGCTCTCTCCGGCTCTGAAGACGCCCGCGGAGAAGCCCTCGACTCAGACCGGCTTGGAAGAGAAGAGGACCTTCCCCAAACCGGCTCCCCCCGCCCCTGTTCATTCGGCTGCTGGTGGAAGCTCCGTGCAGTCTCCGCTCAACTTCTTGGCCGAGCAGGCGTTGGCGCTGGGCCAGTCTCCTCCGGAGAAAAAAATGGAGGCCCCCGCTTACAAAGAACTCCCTTGCCAGAGTCCTCCTTCCAAGCACCTGGATGCCCACCAGGCCAAGCCCAAACATCACAGCCTGCCCCGTGCGCTGCAGCAGCAGGGACCCCAGGCCTCCACCCCGGTGCAGACCCCCCAAGTAAAAGTCTTTCCTCTGGTTGCTCAGCAGCAGAAAAGCTTCCCCCCATCCCCACCTTTTGTCAAGCTGCAGAACCCCAAAATCGTCTCCCCGCTGGCTCAGCGCCCGCTCCTCCAGCAACAAGTCAAGACCCCCACCAAGGTCCCCACCTTCCACTGTTCCTCCACCTGTTCCTCCTCCTCCTCCTCTTCCACAACCGTCTCTCCCAAGACCCCCAGTTCTTCGGTGTCTCTGAGTTACGCCGGGAAGCACCCCAGCAGCCCCAGCTCCTCGGGTCAACCTTTCAAGTCGCCCTTTGTGGCCCTGTCCAGGCACGTGGCTTCTGCCGGGAATGTCTCGTCTGGCATGTCCTCGACTCAGAGCTCCCCATCGGGCAACCTCCTGCCAGGCACCTCGGTCCCTTCTGCTGGGCAGGCTCCCAGTCGCTCCTCGCCCAGTTCTATGGTGAAGAAGACCCTCGTCCCTCAAAAGCTGACCTTGGTGGCCCCACCGGGAGGTCCCAACGTCAGCTCCAGCGGAGGAACGCAAGGAGTGGCCAAGTTGCTGACCTCTTCGCTGAAACCTGCCGTGGTTAGCAGCTCCACATCCTCTACCTCTGGGCTGGTGAGTGGCTCCTTAACAACGCCCAGGAGTTGGGCTCAGAGACTTTCCAAAGTGCAAATTGGCACCATCCAGAGAAGGGGCAGCCGTTTCAGGTTGCAGATATTGTTAAGGATGGTCCTCCGTTTGGAGAACGAGTACACAGCGGAACGCTATGAGAGTGGTGTGGTAAAATGCACAAACCAAGATACAGAGACACTGAGTAGAAAAATACAGGTTTTTACTTTCTTGGAAATAGAGGTTTAGCAATGTCCATCAGTCGGTCCGAATTCATTCACAGTCAAGTCAGTCAGTCATCAAACGGTTCAGTTCAGGGATAATCCAATTCCCAAAATCCATTGACAAATATACAGAGATTGCAAACAGTAGCAAACACTCATAGTATACACGCTGGTTAACACAAGGCTTTTCTTCAGTGATGAACACCCTGCATTCAGTAACCAACAACCCACATCCAGTAACCCACATCTACAAATGATTCTGGCTCCTTCTTATTGCTGCTTGATTGAAGCAGTAGCCAATCACATTTTTCTTAAAGTTATGCTACACTTAAAGGTAAAGTAACAATTCTTAAAATAACAATCCTAGTTTATATATTGTTTACCCAACAGTTGTTAGTTTTACATTCCTAACAGATATCACTGTGCACGTTCGTCTTTCTACCCCCTTGTGTTGTTGTTTTTTGAAGCCACCTAAAACTTGCAAACCATCGTGCTCAAATGTTCCTGAATCCTTTTTATGAGACTTCCTGCCTGGAGGCTTGAAACAAAGCAAGGCTTGTGACCTTTCAAATTCCTGGCCAGTTTAAAAAAACAAAACAAAACCATATGCCCACCCCATTTTATTTAATTTGGGGAGTCCACGGGCAACATGTTGGCCCTTGTGTCCCAAAGGTGCTTTTGCCAAAAGAGCAACTTGTCTTTCTTGGTTCTTTTCCTTGAAAACGTTTCGCTCCTCATCCACGAAGCTTCTTCACTTCTGAATCGAAGACGTGGACTGAACTGAAGAAGCTTCTTGGATGAGAAGCGAAACATTTTCAAGGGAAAAAAAACAGCTAAGAAAGTCCAGGTGCCTTTTGGAAAAGTGCCTTTGGGACAACTGTGACCTGGATGGTTGAGGATCTCCAAGGACTTGTGCCAAGCGGTAATCTCGTCTCCCTGTCTGTTAGTGACATCTATAAAAAAAATATCCATATATTCACGGTGACCTTAACTGCATTCAGTAAAAATGGAAGAAAACATCCATTTCTTGATGTCTTTTTTTTTAAACTTTATTAAATATATACTTTAAAATACACAAAATCTATTCACATACCTAATTCTAACTTGATGTCCATGGGGATCCTCAATCATCCAGTTGTCATAGTTGTCCTCAAAGGTGCTTTTCCAAAAGGCAACTGGACTTTCTTAGTGGTTTTTTTTTTTCCCTTAAAAACATTTTGCTTTTCATCCAGGAAGCTTCTTCAATTCAGAACGTAGTGCACACAGGTATGTGAACAGCTGACACCCTTTAAATAGATTGCCAAATGGGTTTTCTTGTTAAATCCTTAAAAAAAACCCACACTTCTCAAGCCTCCATAGAGATAATGTTGAATGCCCTGAAAGACGCTACCTTACGAGAAAACAACAGATTAGCAATTCTGAGCCGAGTTTTTCTGTTACTATAGGAAACTGGGGTTTTTTTTGCAAGTGCCAATGTTGATTTCAACTCGTGCTCGTCCACTGCTCCATAATTTTGGCAAGCGAGCGAAGGCAAAGACCTCTTCTTTGTAAAACGATAAGCCCACCGACCTACACTGCAGGGGCTGACTGTTGAGAAAGCAGCCCGTTGCTCTTCTGCTCTGACCAGTGTTCTTCTCGCCCACCCATTTCCCTCTCCCCCCCGTCTTCTTCCCTCCATCTCCCAGAAAGGAACCAGTGGAGCAGTCTTGCTGACCAGTTCGTCTTCCTTGAACGTCCTGTCTCCTTCCTACAAGTCCAACAGCCCAAAGCTGCCCACTGCACTGAGCTCTACCCCGCTGGGGATTATATCGCCGATCCACTCCTTCCCGCTTCACGTGATTTCCTACAGCTCCGACTCTTCGTCCAAGGCTGGGGTCTCGAAGGATGTGGTAGTCACAGGACCGGCCCCAGGAACATTCCATCACAGCGTCGGCCATAGTAAGTACTGGTTGGGAGACAGCCGGGGTGGGGAGGGAGGGGGGCTCATGTGCTGGGGGTTACAGCCTGTAAGCATTGCTGCAGATAATGTGCTCTCCCCATGCTTCTACATGCACGTCCGCTCTTGCCCAAAGAGATCTTTTTTTAAAGAAAAAAAATCTCCATGAATTTGTCGTCCCGAAGAGTTACGAAGATCCCTTCCTGTCTTGCTCATGTTTATGTCCGTCATTGTCACTGTCCTCCTCGCTCTGCTTTTGCATCTTTTAACAATTCTGGCCTGGATCCCATCCTCTTTTTTAAAAGCTGTCCTTCATTTGGGACAATCCATCCTGGAAAACCTTCTTCATGTACATACATGATCTCCTGAAGCATCCTTTTTTCCCCCCTTCCTTTCATCCACTGACACAGCATGGGAAGGGTCCGAGATCAAAAATCCTTGCGTGGCACATCTCCGAATACAAAGCCCATAATGGCACACAGATCTACTGAGCCGTGGTGGCGCAGTGGTTAGAATGCAGCAGTTGCAGGCTAACTCAACCGCTCGCTGCCAGGCGTTCGATCCTGACCAGCCGAAGGGTGGCTCGGCCTTCCATCCTTCCGAGGTCGGTAAAACGAGGACCCAGATTGTTGGGGTCAAATAGGCTGACTCTGTAAACCGCTTAGAGAGGTTTGCAAAGCACTGTGAAGCGGTATATAAGTCTATAAATGCTAGTCCTAGTGCTACACCCATTTTCCACTTTTGGGTTAAGTGACCGTGAAGGGCTTTTCCCAGATGGACCTCAAAAACTGTTCAAAAACGTCCCATAGGTTGGAGTTAACATGCTTTCTAACAGATGCAAGCTAGCGCCAAGTCTGTTTGCAACATCGATGATGTTGTTACCTCTTTTAATGAAAACATCTTCATGATAAACAACCAAGCTCAGAAAGCACCACGGACCCTTCATTTTAACCCTGAGCTACAAATATTTTTCTTTATTGGCAAGTCTTTTTTGTCTCTTTGACCAGCAAGGCCCTTCTCCTAAGTTTCTGGAAGGGTAGCCACCCCCTTATGAATGTCCTTAAAGTATTTGTCGGTGGTTTATACCCCTAAAATAGATGCAATCCCAGGAGAGATAAAACATTTCCCAAATAGGAGGCAGGCCCAGTGCTGAAATTCTGCTGCCTTTTCTGTGCTGTTGGCGCTGGATGATGGGCTTTGCAGTAGATATCCCTGGTTTTCCCAGGCATTACATGGCCTTGAACGTCGCCTGCGGTGGTGTTTGGTCGCTGTTCCCTTCTTCCGGCTCTGCTTTTGTCGTTACTGTATTGCAATAGCTCCCCTTGCTTCTCCTTGATTGTTGCCGGGTGCTGTAGCTGGATTATGTAGTGGTGTGTAATGATTTGAAGTAAAAACTGTCAGATGGGAGCAGAGAATTAATGTTTTGGCTCTGGCAGGGAGACAGTCCAGGCTGCCCCTGCTAGCTCATTCCTTGAGAACCGCACTTTCAAGCGATGACTTGACCTGTGGGAAGGGAATCGTTGCTGGGATTTTGCCCCATCCAATGCCCTCCTGCGCCCCTTCAGGTACGTCGCTTTTTCCAGAGCATCTGGTTTATCTGCTTCAGCTACCACCTCCAGACTCGTGGCGCGTCAGCCAAACATTAGTTTTTTTACCTTTAACCGGTGAACTTGCTGAGCAGCCAGTGAAACACGAGATAAAGAGGTTTTGCTGGAGAGTTTTTGGCAAAGGTTGGAGGGCGGAGGGCGGGTCATTTTTCATCTGAATCCATCCATAGATCATCTTCGGCTCATTTGTCTTCAATGTACATTTGTTTCTCTGCCTCCCTCCTCTTCCTCCTCCTCCTCGATTCCCCTCTCCTTTCTAGGTCTTCTGGCTGGGTTGTCCACCAGCCTCCATCAGGCAGCGCCGCCTGCCCATTTATCCCACAGTTTGCCAGGTAACTCCTCCGTTGCTCTTGTTTGGTTTTTGTGCGCATCCGAGTCATTCAACGAGCACCTCCCGGGACAGCTGCCAGCTTTGCCTGCCGATCACAAATTTTTACTTCTTTAGCATATGGCACATTGTACAAGAGAGGGGCGCGGTGGCTCAGTGGCTAAGATGCTGAGCTTGTCGATCAGAAAGTTTCGACAGTTCGAATCCCTAGCAACACATGACAGAGTGAGCTCCCGTTACTTGCCCCAGCTTCTGCCAACCTAGCAGGTTGAAAGCTTGTAAAAAATGCAAGTAGAAAAATAGGGACCACCTTGGTGGGAAAGTAAACAGCACTCCATGCACCTTTGGTGTTTAGTCATGCCGGCCACATGACCACGGAATCATCATCAGACAACACTGGCTCTTCAGCTTAAAAACGGAGATGAGTACTGCCCCCTAGAGTCGGGAACGACTACCACATATGTGTGAAAGGAACCTTTACTTTTACATTGTACAAGGACTAGCAAAGTATCGTATATTAACATATCATCTCGATTAGCAGAACCCAATAAAAGATAAAGGTTAAAAAGATCTGTGTTCAGATAACACAGTGGTTCTCAGCCGTGGTTCCTCGGTCCCCAGAGATGGGGTCATGATGTAATCACGGGCATTGAAGAAAGATTATGATTTAAATCTTGAGTTAAGTCTTGGTGGGATCTGTGGCCACAAAAGTGGGGAAGAAAAGGCCATTGGTCTAGGCCATCTAACCATTGAAGCACAGAATCCTTTATGTTTTAAAAAATCAGACAGTGGATGGTATATGAGCCTCGGTGGCGCAGTGGTTAGAGTGCAGTACTGCAGGCTATTTCTGCTGACTGCCGGCTGCCTGCAATTTGGCAGTTCGAATCTCACCAGGTTCAAAGTTGACTCAGCCTTCCATCCTTCCCAGGTGGGTAAAATGAGGACCCAGATTGTTGAGGGCAAGAGGCTGACTCTGTAAACCGCTTAGAGAGGGCTGTGAAGCACTATAAAGCGGTATATAAATCTAAGGGCTATTGCTGTTGCTATATGCCCATAGCTTACAGCCAGTCACTGTATGAGCTACACAGTCCCACTGGAAGGGAGGGTCCTATGCCCCATTTATACAGGGAGTCTCTGCAGACGCCGTGTGAGGTTTTGAATCCTACTCAGGGTTGTCCATTGCTGACATGGCAGTTCAGAGCCTGACAGCTTTTTCTGTTGGGGTCCTTTATACGTCTTCCCATGTCTGGGCGTTCAGAGGCCCATTTGGCTTTCCATTGGGAATTGAGGTTAAGCTTTGGGGCAGAGGGCCAGTGGGGGCTTCCAGGATTTGAGTCTTCCTGCTGATAAATGGGAAAGGTCAGGAGGAGTGAATGGATCCTTATTTTTCTTTATTCATGAATTATAAAGCCTTCCACACCAGGCTAGATCTCCCCGGCCCAGATCCCACCTGCAGAATTGCTTTCACTCGGAAGCTGAGCTTTTCCACATACTAATTCCACATTCTTCCACCCCAATCCTTGGATGTCTTTCTGACTTTGTGTGATGCAAGAGGGTGGATTAATTATAACATCATTTGTGTGATGCAAGAGGGTGGATTAATTATAACATCATTAAAACCTGGCTTGATTATAGCCTCTTTTTGCAACAATCGTAAAGCCGAGTGACTGTGGTCACTAAGCAGATTGCAGCGTATTCGCAAGCAAATCATGTTAATGATTTGTAAATTTGAATCCAGCTTATCCATTCCCCCCCCCCGTCCTTTTTTTTTTTTTTGCTGGAAAATTGCAAAAAAAAACACAACACAGGATCACACGGTGCCGTCACAACTCTAAACAGTCATTAAGCGATCGGTATAGTCAGTCAAGGACTTGCCTGTATCGTGTGCTGGCTGTAATGCAGATAGTCCTTGAATTATGACCACAGTTGAGCCCGAAATTTATGTTGCTAAGTGAAATGTTTGTTAAGTGAATTTTGTTCCATTTTACGACTTTTCTTGCCACCGTTGTTAAGTTGAAACATTACATTTGTTAAGTTAGTAACGCAGTTGTTAAGCGAATCAGGCTTCCCCATGGACTTTGCTCATCAGACGGTCAAAAAGGGGATCACACCAGGACACCGCAATGCTCATAAACATGAACTAGTCACCAAGCATCTGAATTTTGATCGTGTGGCCTTGGGGAAGTGTGAAATACGGTCACAAGTCCCTTTTTTCAGTGCCGTTGTAACTTGGAATGGTCCCTAAATGAACCATCGTAGCTTGAGGACTAGCTGCAGTGTGCTGCAATTGCAGATTGGTTTCCATTAGTTAAAATGTATGTTTTATGTTTTCAGTTCTTTGGGTTAGAACATAAGGAACTATCAGGTCAATCTTTTAGTCAGGTCAGTAGATCGGTTTGTTTAGCTCAATATTGTCTTACAAAGGCTGAGAATCACAAGATTTCCGAGAGATTGAATCAAGAGGAAAGGAGACACTAACAATGGCAGTGCCCCTGATCTGTAGTGGTTTTGGATGTGTCTTTTAGAAAGACAAGGGAAGAAGGCATGTCATAAATAAAAACACAACATGTAAAATACTGTTTAAAGGGGTTTAAAGAGGACAGCTCTTGTTGCCTTTATTTGCCCGCATCCTAAGCCCCAAAAACAACCCTTTGTGTTGACGAATTCCAGTAGTGTCTTTATTCCCTGAGTCCTGCCCTTCTTTTTTACGGTTTTATCTGGCTGTCTTTGAACTGAAAACGAGAAGCTGTAGTGTTTTAAGATAGAGAGGATATTTACTTGCACCATTGCCTAGTAGCAAGATCGATAATACTTTCTGATATTTGAGCTGTGCAAGTCTTTGGGATGCTAACCTTTTTGTTTACTTCTGCAGTGTTAAGGTTTTCCTTACAAAACATGAAATGGCACTCAGGCCTGGTTGTGCTAAGTTTTTTGTTTGTGGCAATGTCTTCTTTTGTTATTAGAATAATTATTATTGTACAGGTGGGTGGGTTAGTTGGGCCTCTCTCGCGTTTGATGTCGATGTGATCAATTGTATTGTCCTGTGGTTATTTTTATATAAATTTGTTTAGTTTATGAAGACACCCATAATTGCTCTGTAGTTGGACAGTCTAAAAATGTGGGGCCTTTGGTGCTGGTCCGAGCTTCGTTGTTTTCTTAACAGACATTTCATTACCCAAACTAGGTAACATCATCAGTGTTAGTCATGTTATCTAGTTTGGGTAATGAAATGCTAGTCACTAGCACTGATGATGTTACCTAGTTGGGTAATGAAAGGTCTGCAAGAAAACAACCAAGCTCAAGAGAGCACCAAGAACCCCTCAGTTCAATCCTGAGCTACAAATATTCCCCTTTATTAATCCAAAAACGTATTTATTCAACCAATCGGCCAGTTAAATCTTCCGCTTGACCTTCCTCATGTAATCCATTCTCCATATTGTGGGAGATAAGAGTTTATTGATTGAGAGAGAGAGAGAGAGAGAGAATCTCTCTCTTCCTGGCCCTCCCTTCCTCTATATGATACCAACCACATAATTAAATGTGCTTTTCAATTTTAATAACATAATAGAGGCTGTCCAGATTACCTCAAAACCATTCGCCTACCCTGAATTCTGTTCGTAGGTATTATATTTCCCTCCCCCCAATGCAGAACCTTTTGGCTGGACATAATAATTCCTGCCCTGTGGATCTTACGTTTTTGAAAAGAAGTCGAAACTGGTGATTGAAATTTATCTTTTAATAGCTTAAAAGACTTTGGAGCTCCCCTGCCACGTCTATTCATGACCTTTCGTTTTGTGTCTCTTTCAGATAGTTCTCAGCTCCACAGCAAAGGGCCCAACGTACAACCGCGGAAATTGTGACAGTTCTGGGGGAAAGGAAAGAAGAAAAAACGAAAGCAAAACACGAAACGCAACCAGCTCTAGGGAAAAAGCCTGCAGAATGCAGCAAGGAGCCTCTGCCGTTCGTTTCCTTGCTTTTCCTTCTTTGGCGGAATCGATCTGTAGGTGTCCCACCCCCCCCACCCCACTCCCACTTCCCCTTATCCCAGTTCGGACTAGATTCTTCCCCGAGGGTGGGTGGGTGTGGAATGTGCCGGGGGGGGGGGAGTGGATGGGTGGGCTGTCTGAGCCTGATGCTGAGAAAGGAAACATTTTGCAGGCCCAACTCTCTCGCTCCCACTTCCTCCAGGGGATCCGGATCAGAGGGAAGGTGAGAGATCCTTAACCGATCTCCAGAAGCCAGGCCCTTTGTGTTCCTGCCAGCTGCCTCTTAAGTCCGCAGTGGAGTCTGTAAAGGCGCCCCCCCCCCCGCCCTCACTTTCGCTTGTAGAGGAGGGACTGGCTCATTGAAGCTCAGGCCAGAGTGAATCTGTAGGGTGGGGGGGAAGGCACCTTTCCTAAAGCTTTGCTGATCCTCACCTGGAAGATCTTTTCCTTCTCCGTGGCAGCTCACTGGGTCCTCTCAAGAAGGAAGTGAAGACTTGAGAGGGGCCTTAGGATGCACTTGGGGGGCCCTCGAAGGCCGAGTGGGGCTCTATTGGCGACTCCGTTTCCCCCACCTCTTCCTCTTTGCTCAGTTCTTCCCCCTTCTCTCCACTGAACACATCGGATGGGGCTAAGCCCCATTTCCTTCCCCCCACCCCCACCCCCCCCTCCCATGGGTCAATGTGTATAATGAAGCTGTCATTTCAGTGCCTTTTGATGGTGGAGCCAGAATTGCAAGCTGTCCCAAGCTCTCTCTTTTTTTTTTTTCTTTTTTGAGGGGGTGTGTGTGTGTGGGAGCTCGCCAGAGCTTTTTAACGTTCTCCTTTTTTAAACATCCTTCTCTGTTACTTAAGACACGTCGGGGTTTTGTTTAAGGGGACTTTGGGGGGCTAGGGTGGGGATTTGGCCCACCTTCGTCCCCCGTTTTAACCGCGCTCGCTGGTCAACGCCACACTGGGCGGGCGTTTCTTGGAAAAGCTGTCGGTTCTCAGCCCGAGTCCTCTGAAGCATTTGGCAAATCGAGTCCAGGCAGGAACTTTCCTGCTTTGCCGTGAGACTCTTGGCACGTTTTACGCACCCAGTGACCTGATGTGGGGGGGCACATTTGCTCACGTGGAGTTGCCTCTTTGTGCCTGCAAAAGAGCTAGAAGAAGCTAAAGCTTCCCCTTAAACTCCGAATGGAAGGCAGATGCCGAGTGTCTGTTTTAACTTCAGGACTTAAGTCATTTTCTAAGTAGACTTTTCCCCTCTCCTCCTTTCTTAAGCTGCTTAGTTGCAACTCTTTTAACTGGCTGGGGATCCTTGGAAATGCATCCAACCAGGGCTACGATTTGCCCTGCATTGGTTGTGCTTTGCTGCTGTGCTAAAAGGTTTGGGGCAGATTCTCCTAATTTCAACGCAGCATCTGGTCTGAAGTTTAGAGTGGTGCGTTGGCCTAGAGGTGGAGCCCTCGCCTCACAGTCAGGAGGCTGAGTGAGTTCGATCCTAGGTAGAGGCAGAGATTTCTCTCTCTGGGCACACTGAGAATTTATCTGCTGAACAAAACTCCGCATTGGCGACAGGAAGGGCATCCGGGCCAGTAAAACACTCGGCTCCATTCAGTTGCCCAGAATCCACCCCACAAGGAGGTGGAGTCATTAAAATAATAATCTGGTCTACTCTGGAGTAAAGCTGATGGTTTAAAGTGGTTTGGCTTGGCTTGTCGCTGATATCCGCTGCCCCTTCTAGAGAAACATATGCCTTGCAGGAGGAGAGGAGTAACTTAAAACAATTCAGGCATCAATTATCCTCCTTTTTGTTTTGGAGCAAAAACATGTTTCAACACACACCGTACAGTACAAGGCACATTACATTAGCAGGGCGGTTAGTTGCTACTCTTCAGCCAGAGTTGCAGCTTTGTTTGTTTTTCTTGCAAACTCCCAAAACTCAACTTGAAAGCTTATCAGCCCAACCCGAAGTCTATTTGCAGCCAGCAGAAATAGTTTCTCGCAGCCTCTTCCTCCATCTTCAACCCCAATTTACCGATTCTTCCATTCAAACAGAAGAAAGCACTTGATTCATCGATTAGTCGAATTCCTTTTTTTAAAAAGAAACAACCACAACAAACACAGCGAGTTCTGTTTGATTTGAGACAGACCCCTCTTCCCCCATATCTTTAGAAAAACAGTTCTTTCCTTTGAAGTGTTTTAGGATTCTTGATGAACCTGTTGTTGCAAAATGGTTTCAAGCCTTTTGCAATTTTTTTTCCCCAAAAGTTAATTTTGGCCTCGTTGGCCGGAGTTATTTCTGTTTAAAAAAAGTTGCAGCAAAAGAGCCAAAGACTGCATATTCAAGGTCGCCCATTTTTTGAAATACTTTTTTTTTTTTTAAAGTATGTGGATTTTGTCGTTGGGGGGAGGGCTGTTGTGTTTCTTCAGAGCTCAGTCCTACTCTTTTGGTCATTACCTCTCAAAAAGCTGCTTTTTATCAGTCATAGGAACAAGCGTTTGGCACTTGGCAGGATTTGGGCCTTGCATGAGCCATTATCCACCCCACTCACTCCTCGCTCTTCTCCCAAAAAGCTTTGGTTGCTACGTGTACTGGTGCCTGCCATAGCTGGAGCAGAATCCCTCTTATCTATTTAAAAAAAAAAAAAAGGAAATGTTCAACAAAGCCTCTTGCCTCAGGGAAATGTTATGTGGTGGAACTTCTGCCCAATCTCTCCCCCTCCTGCTTTCCTCCCTTCCTCCTTTGTTTTAAGAAGTAGAACTTAAAAAGCAAGCCATGGCAGCAGGTCAGGATCGAAGAGCAGTAGCCGGGCAGGCAGGTGGGCAGTGCCAGAGCTGCTTCACCCAGGAATGTGCCTGCCTTGGCTTTTGACTATTGGGGGAGATTTTGTTTACGGTGGGCATAAGCACCACCAGATGGCACTTAAAATTTTTTAAAAAGCAGTCTCTTTTATGTGCGGAAAGAGCTGTGATTTATTTTTGTGTGTTTGGGAGAAAATTTGGGGGTGGGGTGGGGTGGGAGGGTGGCGGTGGGGGGGGGGAAAGGCAGCCTTTCTAGGAAATAAGGAAGGATGGAGGTGACATGGAAAATGATTAATCTTGTATACTGCAACTGAATAAAATTGGTTTGGTTTTTTTTTTTTTCCCAGAACATTTTTCATTTACTCCAAAATGTGGGTTGGGGAAAAGGGACAGTCTACCGAAGGGTAGAGCAACCTACGTTAGATGCAAAACAACTGGACATCGTCACTAAAAGATGGGTGAGATGTCAGATCTAAGGTCCTGGAAGCTGCCGTCTGCAGGGAACGAGTCCTGATAGCCTTAGGGAATCAACTTAGGGAATGGATGGATGGATGGATGTAGGGTGGGTTGGATGGATGGATGGATGGATCTCAACTCCCAGAATTTCCCAGCCAATAAGGTCTTTGCTGAAAATTCTGGGAGTTAGAAGATTCAATTCTGGCAGCTACCAAAGTTGGAAATACACAGCTCTATAAGATATTTATGGAGATTCTCAATCATCCAAGGTCATGGTTGTCCCAAAGGATCTTTTCCAAAAGGCATCTGGATTTTCTTACTTTTTTTTCCCCCTTTTGAAAATGTTTCATTCCAAGAAGCTTCTTCAGTTCTGAGATCCTCTGTTTTTTTGGTCGGCCCCTCAAATATTGGAACATTGCTACATGTTGCCCCTAGTCTTTTCACTAGACCGGACATACCCAGTTCCATCTTCTGTGTCTTTTGGTACACAACTGTATGAATTCAATGCCTGTAATGTTCATTTATTGACAGAAAGGCAAAAGATTTAAAGAACCATTAACTTAGATCATTAAATTTTTTATTATATCTGAGGGGTATAAATAACTTTTCCCATTTCCCTTCTCCAACAAATAACTTGAATACATACAGTCAAATATAAGTCAGCAAAACAGTGCATCCATCTTATAAGTGAGACTTTGGGGGAGATAAAGGCATTTGGTAATAGTTCTCTATTAACCTCCCCCCGCTTTTAAAGGATTAGAGCCCTCTACATAATCTGAGCCACGGGATAAACACCATCATCAAATAGGCATATACATCTTTACTGCCTTAAAATTTGACCACTCCCATATCATGTAGATATAACCTTTTTATAAAGTTGAGATCCAGCGTGCCAAAATACTAGCTGGATCGTGGTACAATTGTATCGTTCTTGTAAATCTCATATTGTGTTTTAATGCCAGTCCATTACATTCAATCACATTTCGCTTGCCCGTTTCAATGAAAGTTTATTAAGCATCTGCTGCCCACCTACCACCCACCTGCTCTTCCTTTGGACAATTTCCTAAACATTGAAGTATTCTCCAAAAGAAAACAATCAGTTGATGCAGTTATATATAATAAGGTTTTAGGTAATGCTTTAAAGTGCTTAAGAGTTTCCCATACGCTGCATTAACTTTAAAATAATTCCAAAAGGTAAGATAGCGTCCTCTCCGTGCTGCAGGAAGAAGGAAAAAATATTCACTCAAGGCCAACTAATTCTGAATTTATGGCAATGTGATGTGCCCAGATTTCAGTTCGACACTGGAGCCATTTCACGGGATTTTATAGTCGACAGAATCTTGAGATCCAAACTGAAATATGTGGTATGTGGTTTGATCATCCAGACTGGATAAATGCTACTTTTCTGCCACGAAACAGTCCATCATAATTTGGAGAAGAGCAACTTGGTAAAATGCAAGAGCCGAAACCTTTCGATTTGGGCAACATTGATGCATGTGACCTAAAGTTAAAGAGCACCCAAATGTTGAATAAAGACACAGGAGGCTTTGGCAGATAGATCTGAGGGAAGCATTAAATAGTAAAACTTCTGGATTTGTAACAAGACAACTCTGGACCAGCTTTTAAAAATAGTTTTGCTTACGTAGGTGGAGAGGGAAGCGGTTATTTTTGTCCAGACACCAAAATGGCCAGCTCCTGAATAGACATCTCCTTGTTGAGGTAACTTTGATACTGAGCCATTGTTAATCTTCCACGCTTCAAGGCGTCTTCAATAGAGAATTTCTTCCCCGACTTTCTATCCAAGATGACCGAAGACTCGCCACTGGGCCCTTTCACCGTGATCTCTTCCCAATCGCATTCTTGGCTTTTCAACTTGACAAATAAACTCCATTCGATCAGGCCGTAACGATGGGCTTCTTCTGGAGTCATCTCCTTCCCTGTGTCTGGGTCAATGACCACAATCGAGCGCCTCAGATGGTTTTCTCGCTGCTCCCTCTTGATGGCAACGGTCTGCAGACGGTTTTGAAGCTGTTCGATCTCCTCGTCTTTTTCTCGAGATAGGCTTTTCAGCACTTCCAGCTCTTTCTCCAAAGTGTGGAACCTGGAATCGAGGTTGATGTGCCGATCTACCTGGGCCATGCTCTTCAAATCGTGGGCTTCCATCGCCGTGAGCTCGATTTCCGACTGCAAGCTCCTCATCTCCAGGAGAAGGTTCTGCTTCTCTATGTGGAGCTTGTGGTTCTCCTCTCTCAAGAAGTCCAACTCCTTGGAAGATTTGGAATTGTTAAATTCCATTTCAGAAAGTTTGGCCTCCAGCGTGTTAATGTCGGAATCCAGTTGCATTTTCCGTTGGCTTTCCTCCTCTAGGCTGTTCTTCAGCTTCTGAATCTCATACTCTGTGTCCCCCTTCTCCACCTGGACACTCTCTGAAAAGACCACTTTTTCCTTGACCTCCATCTTCTCCAGGGCCTGCAGTTTCTTCCGCAAGGCATCCAGTTCAGTTTGTAGCACTTGTTTCTTGTGCTTCTCCTCTTCCAGCTCCAACTTAAGTAGGCTGTGCTCTTTCTCCTGCTGAGGGTCTTGTTGAAGGATCACCTTTTGCTTCACGGTGACTTTTTCTGCCGTGTCCTTCTCTTGTTGCTCCAGCTCTCCCAGTTTGATCTTCAACCTCTGCACCTCCAGTTCGGCCTCCCGGCGGGCCTTCCTTTCTTTCTCCAGCTCCTCCAGCTGGCGCTCCAGATGTGACCGTCTCCTCTGCAGCTTGCGCATCTCGGTCCGAAGCGTGTCTATTTGCTGCAGTTCATTTTCAATGTTCTGTGAGAAGGTGTTAATCTCCGACTTTAAGGTAGGGTCTTGCTCCAGCTTCACCACTTCCTGCTTCACCACTTTTTCCCTCACCTGGGAGAGCTCTTCCTCCTTCTGCCTGATGATCTCCTCCTGTTGCTTCTTCTCCCTCTCCAAGTCCATGTGCTTCTTCTGCTCCTCAATCAGCTGAGCTCGCAGGGACTGCACTTCTTCTTTTGTCTGGCAGTCTTCCCGGTACTGCAGGATCTCTTGAAGGACCTCCTTCACTTGGATGTGAGGCTTGGCTTCCTTCAGGATCTCGATTTCTTGCTTCAACTTATAGATCTCCAGATCTGCTCTCTCAATGGCTCTGGTCCGATCTACAATCTCATCCCTGAGTCGCTGCATCTCCGTTTCCGTTTCCGCGTCTGTTTTGTACTTAATGACCTCTTTGATGATCTCTTGAACTTCCACCCGAGGCCCTCTGCTCTTCAGAGTCACCAGCTCGTTCTGGCAGGCCTGGAGCTGCTCTTCCCCACCCCGGTATCGCCTCTCCTGCTCCATCATTTCTAAGCGAAGGTTGGCCACTTCGTTTTCAGCTTGGGGGTCTGGTCGAATGATCTCCCGTACCTTCTCCTGGACAATCACCGTGGCGTTCTCCTCCTCCAGAGCCCGAATCTTCCTAAGCAGCTCGCCTTTCTCTCTCTCGTTCAAGCGGGCCTTGGCCTTCTCTTCCTCATACTGGCGCCGCAGTTCATTCACTTCCCTTTCTGTCGCTATATCCTTCTCCACTTTCAACACCTCCTTCACGGTGATCTTGCCCTCAGCCATGGCGCGCTCCTTCTCCAGCCGCTTCAGCTTGTCTTGTAGGAAACACAGCTCCTCTTCTTGCTGGTGCCTCAGCATACTCTCCCTTTGCTTATTCTCCTGCAGCTGTCTATAGTCCATCGCCAGCTGGGGGTCATTCTGCATCTTCACTATCGCCTTTTCAGTCACTCTCTCTTGCTCCCAGATCTTCTCGTTGGAAAGAGCTGCGATCTGACGGTGGAGAAGGGCCATCTCGTTCTGCCGGCTTCCTTCCTGTCTCTTGAGCTCTTCAAGTTCTTCTTTCAACTTCAAGATTTCCTCTGCCTGGGCTTTGTCTGGCTCAATCCGCAGGACTTCTTTGACGACGTACTCCTGTCCACCTTCTCTTTTCTCATGCTCTAGAATGTCAAGCTTTTGCTTCAGGACCCTCAGTTCCTCCTGAAGCCCCTGGTTCTTGCGCTGCTCTTCTGTCAGGTTCTGCTGCATCTTGTGGTAGTTGTCATCCAGCTCTGGGTCAGGAATTTTCTTGACCACCTCCTTCCTGAGCACAATCTCCTGTGGCTTCTGGTTCTGAAGCTGGAAGATGTTCTGCTGGATGACTTTGATCTCTTCCTCCAGATGCTGCCGAGACTGAGTCTCATCATCCAGTTCCTTCTTTAACTTGCAGATTTCTTCTAAGGGCTTCTTAGACTTGCTGATCTGAATGGACTCCTCTATCATTTGGAGGTCAGGTTGCTGTCATTGAGCAAAAAAACAAGGAGTCAGTTCAACAATCTCAACCGCGTCCCTAAAGCAAGAAGTATGGCTTCTCAAACCTGGTGCCTACTCGAAAACTCCCAGAATATACGACTTTGTTGGTTGGATATCCTGAGAGTTGAAGCCTTCACTTCTCTGAAGGACATCTAGGGTGAGCAGACTAAACTAGGAAGTTAGTTCTCTTCCCCTACTTTAATGTAGATCAGATCTTGATGTCTACTTGGTACCATTTTATGCATAGTTACTCAGCTGAGGTGATGCTCATTTCTCAGCAAATATATAGTTAGGATTGGAATATTATACTGCAATACACATATATTCTTTCTAAAACTACCTTGCTGGCATATCCTATCTTTCCCATCATTTCTCTAAACCTGAGAAGTTATATTGGAGGTTTGAGATCCTTTGCACAAAGTGAACATTTTCTTTTTAAAAGTGTTAAAATTCCACCCCCAGTATCTCTGTACTTCATTGTCAAAGTATTATCTCAGACATATTTTCTCATTGGGCCCCTAGCTTGTTAATGCTTATTCCTTCACTGAAATCAGTTGCTGGAACATTTCACAGTGGTGCATTTCCATCAACTGCCTAGCATTTCACCACTCTTTTTTTAAACGAGGAGCAAAGTAAAGTTCTGAAAAATTATTTACTTGTGACACTTCCTTGGAAAAAAGGGTGGGTTTTTTTTGTTGTTGTAGTTGTTTCTCTGTAGGGTTGTGCTAAATATTCAAAGGAGGTGCTTTGGAAAATACAGGAGCATCCTAAATTGTGAAAGCAGCCTTATAACTCTCTCCCCCCCCCTCCAGGCTTTCATTGCACTGGGCAGTTTCTTCCCTGCAGCTACCCAACAACGACTTCAAAAATAAGGCTGAGCTTCCATTTTATGACCAATCTAAAACTTCTGCCGTTGAAGAACCTGCAAGTTCATAATTTATTATGGTAAACTAAATTTCCTGGGATGACTAGAGTCCATGAGTGGACTAGAGTCCATTATAACAGAATAACAGAGCTGGAAGGCACCTTGAAGGTCTTCTAGTCCAACCCCCTGCTCAAGCAAGATAACTTATACATATCATACAAAGCGTTGTCCAATCTCTTCTTAAAAACTTCCAATGTTGGAGCACCCATAACTTCTAGAGACAAGTCGTTCCACTGATTAATTGTTCTAACTTCACTATCAGAAAATTTCTCCTTCGTTCTAGGTTGGTTCTCTCCTTGATTACTTTCCATCCATTATTTGTCCTGCCTTCAGGTGTTTCCTAATATTCTGCAAGTGGCCATCCATGAACCACCTGTAGAAGTTGGGTTCTATCCATCAACGTTGAGGCATTTTTCTGTGCAAGAACTATAGCAGAAAGAAAGTTTCTTCTATTTACCTGTTTCAACAAGGTCTGAGCGAACTCCAGGTTCTGCAGCTTTTGCCTATTGATGGCGTTGATCTCAGTGAATCTGGCAGCCAGGAGAGCTTCCTGCAAATGGAACATGGATTCATTTTGAGGATCAATTGGAAGAATACCTTTACTGAGGTTTGTTACCTCTGTCTTGACATCTTGCTTTTTCTTTTTGGCTTTTCAACTTGTTTAACAATTTGCAAACTGCCCAGGGTCACTGGAGGTTGGGCAACACGGTTAGCCAGATATTTAGATTGGATTTGGCATTTTTGTCCACCTGTTGAGTCCTTCCCAAAGACCTGGGACAGGCAGATGTTTGATGACGTTGCAAGATGTAAGCTGTTCCAAGTAAAGCAATTGACTGATGGTCATTTTTTCAAATGCCAATAGTGTTCCAAAGGATGCCCCAGATGTTTTGGGCTTACCACTGTTGGTCCCATCTTTGCTTTCTTTTGCCACATTTGCACCATTTGCAGGTCCTCATCTATCTATTATTATCATTAAAATTGAAAGAAGCCTAGCCACTCAACATAAGGTGTTGAACGTACCTGATGCTCTGTTTTCTATTTTCCCCATAACAACAACCCAGTGTGAGAGAAAGGGATTGACCCCAAATCACCCAGCTGGCTTCCCCACCGGAGACTTCAGATGTTGTCTTTTTCCCAGCTACTGGCCAGGAGATCTACCCCAAGCGTAGCTTACTTTGCACCTTTAGTACAATCCTGTTTCAACATACCTCTTCTTTCACTCTAACAGCTGTGGACTGGAACTTTCGTCTCTTGTTCATGAAACCGTTGCGGCCACTTTCCAGATCCAAGATAGATCTCAGCTTTTCTGCTTCTAGTTCATAGTCCTAGGAAGAGGAGAGAGGGACTAACATCCAGACGATGCTGGAGGCACCTACGAAGTGCAATTCTGCAATGGGGTGTAATTTGAAGGGGGGGGGGAGGTGTCCTTCCTCTATGCCAGTGTTACTCAACCTTAGCGACTTTAAGATGTTTGGAGCTTTGCTGGCTGGGGAATTCTGGGAGTTGAAGTCCAAACATCTTAAAGCTGCCAAGGTTGAGAAGCCCTGCTCTATGCCACTCCTTACCTTCACTGCTTGTTGATACAGCTGAGCTTCTGCAGAGACCTTCTGGACTTCTTTATCCTTGCTTGCAATTTCTTCCAAAAGTGCCTGCAAAGCAAGCCAAAGTGACCGCATTGAAAGAGCAGGAGGTAGATGGCACCATCTTACTTTGAATGGGAGCAGGAAAGGTCCTTGCCTACCGAGGACCCATGACTTATGGGAGAAGCTAATGGCAGACTGGAACAGCTAATGATGGGTGGAACCTTGGCCCAAAGTGTCCGGAGCTTGAAACTCTCCCATCTCTACTTCTTTCCAGTTCTGTGGACATTAGATCCCTTAGCTTTAGAAAAACGCTGCTCATTCAGCCACATTTTTAACAGATAGTGATATAGAGATATAAATAAAAGAGGAGACCTAACAGCAGTGATGGGTGCACCATTGGAAGAACTGAAGGACCAGGTTGGGACAGATTTTCTCCCTGAAGAAAACCTCTTGGCCACCAAGAGTTGACATCAACTTGACTACACATAATCAATATATGAACATGTTTTCTTTCAGTTGTTGCTTAAGATTTCTCTCTTGGGACCCATATCTAGCTTTGGGCCATCATGTAAACAGAAGAACACGTGGCTTGGCTGTAGAAGGTCCAGAATTCAATTCCTGGCCTCTCCAGGAAGTAGTTAAGAAAACCCTGGACTGGAAAATTTGGGACTTGCTTCTAACCTTTGTTGATAATATTCAGCTGGAGCCCAAGAACTATGTAAGGCACAGAAATAGCTTTTTTTAAAAAAATGCAATGGACTGCGTAGAGCTATGCTGTATAATCTTTGCACACACACACACACACACCATTATCTACTTACTTGTTGTTTCTTCAACTTGGTTTCCACCTGAGAAAGCTGATCATGTTCTTGAGGCTCATAGTTGGGGATGTTTTCAAAATAACGTTTTAGTTCCTCATGGCCAGCACGGTAGTTGGAATAGGTGGTCTTTGCCTTCTGCAGGACTTGGGATCTAGAAAAGTGGTACAGGTAGCTCTCAACATACATCCATAACCAAGCCCAGGGTTACAGTCAAAATCATTACAGGTGTAAGTTAAGGCCAGATATAACCAGGTCCATTTTTTAATTATTTTTTGCAGTGGTCTTCAAGTGAATGTCATAGCTGTTAAGTGAATCCATTTTCCCCCAATTGATTTTTTTTTTACTTCTGGAAACCAGAAGTTTTTTACTGCTTGGAACCAGGGGAAAAAAATACTGCAAATTGTAGTCCTGTAACCACAGGACACAGAAAACAGATGTAAAGGTGGCCAAGCACCCCCAAATACGATCATATGACAGAGAAAGTATAGGGGTCATAACTTTGAAAATTGTTCCGTAAGTTGCTTTGGGGGAGTTCATAAATTCAAATGGTCGTTGAGCTATCGGTATATAACTGACTTGAAAAAGCTATTGTTTCAGCCTCACCTTCATTCTTCAAAGACTTCCAAAACTCAAGAGCCTATGTGATTTCCTCCAATAAAATTTTAATTACATTTCATAAAAGATTTACTACTAAATCATCCCACGGTGAAGTCCTAGATCCGTGATGGCGAATCTATGGCACGGGTGCCACAGGTGGGATGCAGTGCCATCTTGCTGGGTGCGCAAGCTGTTGGCCAACTTAGCTCCAGCTGAGCGTGCACGTGCAATTGCACATGCATGCATGCACGATTGCAGAGACCCAGCTGGTCTTCGGGTGTCCGCTGTGCATGCGTGGGATTGCAGCAGGAAATCCAGCTGGTCTTTGGAGCTCTCCTGCGCATGCACATGTGATTGCTCATGTGTACATGAGTGCCTGCATGCAGCATGCATGCATTGCATGTGCAAAAGCTGCATGCATGCACAGATGGAGTGGTTGCACATGCAGCGCACATAGTGCGGCTGGCACGCGCAAAGCATGTCCTTTTTGGCATTCAGTAAGTAAAAGTAAACCACTGTCCTAGATCCTTAGAAGAATGTAGGTGCAGGTTACTACATGACAGAACTTTCTCCTACTCTCTTTCCCACCCCCTGCTTTTCTCCTACAACCTCATCTCCCCCCCCCCAATCTCTGCAGCAAAATTCTGTGACAAGAATGTGATAGAATATTGACACCAATATTAACAGAATAGTGACACCGATATTAAGAATATCGGTGTGGAAAGTTGGCATTTGCCTTTGTTACCAAATGGGCTAGGGGAAAATGCTCTGTCCTACATAATATGGTAATTTTTCCAGCAGCCTGCACCTAAAATCCCAAGAAGAAACTCATGGAACTTTTCCCAGTTAGGAAGCAAAACAACTAAACAAGACATCAGAGCAGACTTTCTCAACCTTAGCAGCTCTTAAGGTGGATGGGTTTTAATTCTCAGTGTTGCTCCAGCCAAGCATGAGTTGAAGTCCACATATCTTGAGAGATGTCAAGATTGAGAAACTCCTCAGTACATACAAAATTTAGGACACCACTACTGTGCAATGAAAGAGGATACTACACCCAGTAAATTCTAAAGCATCTTAATAAAACTGAAAAACAAAGCAAAGTCCTTCTGAATGAGGAGAGCATGTTTAGAAAACGGGGACAAATGTGGGTGTCTTCCTTCTGCCAGTTTGTTCATGCTCCCATTTCCCCCACCTGACCACCTTGAGGTCACCTCTCCCTCCTGACCTGTAATCCAGCTGTTTGTTGAGGTTGCTGAACCGCTGGTTGAGCTTGTGGAGTTCAGCCTCCTGGCGTTCAATATCTGGGCAGTGTTCTTGGAACTGGCTCGCCAAGGTACTGGAACATCTCTTGGCCTTCTCCAAGTCTTGTTGGGCCTCATTCAGCAACTGTTGGACTTGGACTTCAGAATTCAGTGCCTGGGAAGAACAGGAGGATGATTCTTAGCAAACTTACTGGGATGACGGTTCTTACAATCTTTCACAACACTCTTTCACTCAAGGATTTTCTCTCTCCTGTGGCTTTGCCAAAAACTACCCTCAGGATAACAAGAATTATCATTAAGGGGCCACAGCAAACCAAAACACCACGAGGAAAGTACATGTTTTATAAACGTGAATATACAAGAGCCTCAGTTAATGAAGGCAAATATATGTATCCCGGGATAATGTTGCAGGATCCAATCTGAGTCCATCACCAGGACCAAATTGTTGTGGTCCAACAGCGGCCGGCTGAACTGTTGGTGGAATCTGACAGCAGTGAACACTCTGGGACTGCCCTGGAGGCAGAGGAAGACCTTGGGGGTGTTGGGAGTCAGAGCGGGGACTAGAGAGGCTTGTCGGCCACCAAGTGACTTCTGAGTCAGGGAGCAGGGAGAGTAGGGCTGTGAGGAGGAGGGAGCAGCTTTGGAAGCAGGGCCAGAGAAGAAAATAGATTACAGGTGGCTAATGATTGGCCCCTCTCAGAGAGCTTATAGGAGGAGCAAAGGGAGGGGAACTTGGCAGGAAACAACAGTTTTACTAAGTCAGCCGTGTAGAAAGATTTGGAGAATTCCATGAGTTGCTATCAAGCCATGTTTTAATAGAAATAGCATTCTGGGCTCTCAGCTAGGGGGTTGCTTATCTCCCCATTGGCACAGAGCCAGGTATGCTTTCGTGTATTTGGAGACCTTAACACAAATATTTATTCTTCCAAGCTTTGGGGCTTATGCTGGAGCCCATCCTCGGTGAACATCTCTCTCCAGAATATGTGCACTGAGCTGTTTTACTGGGTTGCTCTATCAACACCCCGATTTACAACTAAAAGATACACACAACCAAGCCCCATCTAAATACGATGCCAGAACAGTTTAGTGCTCCCATTCTGGTGAGAGAGAAGTTCTCGGAGGATGGGCTCCAGCATGAGCCTGAAAGCTTGGAAGAATAAACCTTTGATCCCAGTGACCAACTCAGATTGGATCCTGGAAGCCTCATCTGACTATAACTTCAACCCAACTGTAAAATAAAAAAATACACGAGCTCTTCTGGATGTTTACTCAGATGCCAGCCTGTCCCAAAGGGACTCACAGGAGTTCACAATCATACCTAATTAAGGTTTTCCTCTTGTGTTTCCAAGAATGGATTAAGGCATCAAATAATAAATTGAGATACCGATCTAGGAGTCATACAAAGCTAAGAAAATTAAAACATCTCTTGGTACATGGATATTCTTTTGTTCCACGTTTCAGCCAAACAAATGGTGCCCAGGGGAGTATTAGCAGCTGAATGCTGACTGATATAGGAGATTCATTTGCAGGGCTTTTGCAATATGTATGTGTATACATACACACAAGGACACGCAACCAGACAAGCCTACTGTCAACTCTTGAATCGGCTCTATCTGAAGCCGTATTTTTCTTGCTTTGTTGAAGAAGCCAAGGCCTCAAGAGTCTTGAATTGGTTGGGAGCATTACTCAGAATCGTGACATTTGTTCCATCTTGCAGCCTTCTAATTCTGCCAGGCTAGCAACACCTGTAATCTCAGAAGGCCACGTTGTCTTTGGACACCATCATGAAGAAGACTTCATTCCACATTCAGTTTCTGTAATTTCTGAGAGAGAGAGAGCTAAGCCACCCACCCATCCTTCATCTAGACAAGTCGGATTTAGCCTTCCTGTATTTGAAGCAAATCCTCCTCTTTCAGATAGAAGCCACTCACCAACAATTCTTCCCTCTTGTGCTCCAGAGCATGAACATCCTCAGGGATTGTGTCTTCGATGGCCAGCTTGTTCTCATAGTCGGAAAGCAGGTCTCTCCCTTGCTGAAGGACCTTCTCAAGGTGATTGGCAACATCAACCCTGTAAGGACAGGTGGAAAGAATTATCCATTCTTCTCATCCCCTCTCCTTCAGCTAGAAATCCCAGCTAAGATGGCTGGGAACATGTAGAAATCCCCATCCTACCTAGGGTTGATTTATTCTAACAAGCCAGTGAAGGACCTGAAACTTTCACCACTATTGGGAATCTTGTGTCTCCTTTTTCTGCTGGACTAGAAGATCTCCAAGGTCCCTTCTGACTCTCTCTTATTCTGTTATTTTGTTCTGTTAACCCTCGCTCCAACATATTTTGGTTCTAAAGCATCCACCTCCAGAAATTCCTGTAATGTTTCTCCATTCCTCCTCAAGAGCTGAAAGTTCAAAGCAATCACGCTTGGGAAGAAAGTTTGCTTTCATTTGGGGCAGTGGCCTTAGGCTAAATTTTCAGCAGAAGAAGAACAGGAATCAAAGGGGCAGTTCTCCCCCAATTTTCTTCCCCGTTAAGAGCTCTTCTTTCCAGCGTGTTCATTTTCCCACCCCGACCCGAGTGCCAGCTTTGCTAGCACTTAACTCCGTTCTGCTACGTCCCAGTGCTGAGAGCTCAGTTGTCCTTCTGCAGCTTAACCTAATTTCGGTGCCAATGACATAAAAGGCATTAAATGTGATTAAAGGAAGTAAATGTTTGCACCAACAAGCTTTGGGGGTTACGGCTGGGCGTTCCCGAGAACGGGCAAACGTCCTTTTGTCCTTAGTTCAAGGTTGTTTTATCTTGGGATCTTCCACTACAAAGCACGAGGTCCTTTCCGACAGAGAGATGGGATTGAACAAGGTCCTGCCTGGGTGAAGAAGAAGGATCCCTTGACAAAGAGGGTGTGTCAATGTGTGTGGCATTGCCATGAAGCAGAGACCGGGAGCCTTGTGACCTTGCACTGCTTGTTTCAGCCTTCAAGGTGTTGTGGCTACACAATGAGGCCTTGTTCACGGTCACTCGTGCTTTGATCACATCCCATCTGGATTATTGCAATGCCCCTCCCTACGATGCCATTTGCCCTTGAAGACCAGTCAACTCATCCAGACTGAACTTTGATTCAGGTTTCTGTTGTTGTTATTTTTAAACATTTGAATCAGTTGGTTTTTTTTATGATTTTAGTTCAAGTTGGAGCCTCAAATTGCGAGATGGGTGGCAAATAAATTTGGTGAATAAATTAATTTATTTTTTTATTATTTAAATTTCTAAACTGCCACTCTCCCGAGAAGGGACTCGGGGCGGTGTATAACCATCTAAAAATAAGGTAGTAACCAACAACAGTTAAAAACAGATTAAAAATATAAAATTAAGTGGTTAGAAATTATAAAATTATAAAAATTTAAAATT
>JAEANM010001920.1:0-26022 GCA_017656035.1 Myanophis thanlyinensis
CCAAGTGTGATTGGACACACAAGGAATTTGTCTTCGGTGCATATGCTCTCAGTGTACATTAAAGGAAATGGTACATTGGTCAGGAATCATAGGATACAATACTTAATGATAGTCATAGAGTACAAATAAGCAGTCAAATCATATTTTACATATTTCCCCTTTTACAGATATCTTTCCCTTATTTCTACCAAAGGATACATGAATTTTCCAAATAATAGAGCTTAATGAGTTTACTTAAAGTAGGGAGACTGCCTATATGTAATGGGATAAAAAGCTATAACTTGGAAGATGCCCTTATAGTTATGCCAATCAACCAACTCTTATAGGACAATGAGAACTTCATAAAGATACATAAAAGATAATAACAAGTCTATGACTCCAATTGAAAGCCTGCAGTGTTCAGGTTAATGTCCATCAGAAATCCGTAAGCAAGAAGCAAGGACATCTGTCATCTCTCATCATTGTTTTCCTTCAGAGATACAATATTATAATGTCCTTCAGCATGATCAGATGGGAAGCTAACTATTAACGTAAATTTTCAATTAAATTAAGAAACCAATTAGAAACCAAAGCACTTGACATAATAACAGAATATAATCCATTTTCTTATCCACCACACACCAGTGTGCTAGCAACGTTTTGAACTAATATGAAGTTTCTGGACAATTGTGGTCTTTGATGTGCAATTATCATGTGTAACATTTATATGAAGTCACATCTATAGGAAGTCATTTGTTGGATCACCATAATCAATCTGCAGCTGATATTAATGTATACATCTCCACCCTGTGCTGAACCTCAGATGTGGTTAAAGTTATGAACCAGGGTCAGGAACCTGCCAGGCTCTAAATGAGAGGAAACATGTTCAGATTCATCCAAGCAAGACAGAGTGGATATTAATTCATAAGCCTGCTGATTCTGAAGACATACCAACTTTGACTCTAAAATAGGTTGTGCCCCACCATGAAAGGCAGGCTCTCAAGATGGGGTCCTCTTGTACTCTCATCCTGCTGGATATGTAAATGGGGGCCATGGCCTGGAAGTGTCAGGTTTTGCTATTGTGCCAGTACTAGTCTTACTTAGAAGAATAAATGCTGACAGTAGCTACTCGTGCCCTTGACATCTCTTATTTAGATTAGTGTAATTTGTTTTATATAGGCTTGTTCTTGAAAACTATAAGGAGATATGATCTGGTATCATATGCAACAGCCTCTTTGCTTATGGTACATTTTTATTATTGTTAATATATAATTTCTATGGGAGCTATATTGGCCACTAATATGTTTCTGACTACACTTCAAGAAGTACTGGTTAGCACTTACAAAATGCCATATGATTCAGGTCCGAGGAATCAATGAGACTACACACTGCTTGACTAGTCTGCAGGAAAATAAGCCTGCTTAAGATCCTCACCTGTCATTAGGGGTGACATGAGGAGCACACAGGTAATCATTCCCTATGAAGACTCCTTTAGAACAATTTGCTACTGCCTTTCCCCAGACAAGGGTGGCTTTTACTTCTACAACCTTCTGAACATTTCTATTTATTTTTCTTTTTTAGGAATCTTTTCAGAGACTGATCAATTATGGTTTTCTTGGCAGATCAGATGAAGAACTCAATGTATATGAAAGCCAATACCAGTTAAATAACTGGTAGCTGTGATTTCACACACACACACACACAGAGAGATATGCATATATATTGCGGACCCAATTGACAAAAGAAAGCTCAGAACCATATTGGTTGAAAACATGTGGAAGAGGCCTTCATCCTGCAGTGATAGACAATGGCTAAAATGATGATGATAACATGTATACTGAACTGCCAAAGTTTAATTTGAAATTCTGTGTGATTCCTGCCATTTGCATGTAAACTATATTCACATAGACTTCATATTTTAACATCAAATCGATTTTCTTTTTCTGGTACATTTTTAAAAATATATTGCACAGTAAAGAGATTGAGCATCTTAAAAAAATCTAGGCATATTTATGCTACTTTGAGTTAACAATTTTTTTAAAAGGTTTTGGCAGTAAGCTTTAGTTGCTTTGAGAATTTGAACAGGGATAAACTCTCAGTCAAGATGTGTGAAGAAATCAATGTGAGAATGAAAGGTAATTGATAAACTAAAAATCATGTTTCTGCATCAGTAAACATTTCTAATGATTGTATTTTTCATGAAAGCAAATAAAGCAAATAAAATATGAAAAATTTAGATTTTCATTTTTTTTTAAAGTACATGTGAGACTTTATTTCATTAAGAATTTCAAAATCCAAGCTCCTGAATTAGTTTATTAACTTAACTTTTACCTAGGAGGTGTATAATTTAGACCCTGCATGCTGTGAGCTGAACTCTTTGATGTTAGCTAAAGTTGTTTGTGAATATAAAATCCAATATCTTTCTGGAACATTTTAAATAAATTATATTTTTGTCATTGTTGTTCTGAATTGGTTTGGGAAAGGCGAAAGAGATGATATTACTGAATATTTAAAATGGAGACACTATAACCAAGAGCCCAATTCCTATATGAACAAAAGTTCCAGTAATAAAACTTATTCAAATAACTAGTACATTTGAATTAGAAAAACAATAATAGATGCATACTTTCATCTTATAACTGCTTGTTTTAAATAGTAGATTTCTATAATGGGAATCTAAGGAAAATGAAAAGTAAACCTATTTTCTCATTGAGTTAAAAAATTTTAAGGGTACAGTTATGGTTGCTTTAGTATTATGTGTTTTTAAATATCTTGGCTTGAGTTTTTATATATATTGTATTTGTTTGGGTTTAAGTCAGTGTATTTGTGTGAATAGAGCTTCTATGGTTAATGATCATAAGCTACAATTTATGATATATTAAACTAGCCACTGTAACTAATAATTTAATAAACATGATATAATGTGATTGCATATACAGTCACTAAAAATGAAAATTCAATAGTCGGGCAACTCATAAATGTTTTTCTGTCAGTGACAAAAACTGTAATCTTTTCATCTGGAAGTATCACCGTCATCGTCATTATCCAAATTATCCAAATAAATTAATTGCCAGAATTTCAACAATGCTAACTTGCTGCAAGTTATTTTCAGTTAATTCCTTTGAACTGGATTATGTCATCTGGTCAGCAATTAATTGGGCATTTTCTGGGTCTTCTAAGATCAAGTATACAAATGAAGTATTGTTGTTATTCAGCTCTGAACTGTTTGTCATGCAATATGGCCCGCTCATTTGGTATTTTTATAAGGCATTATGTAACATATTCCTGAGTGTGGCCCAATCCATATATTTCTTTTGAAATTGCATTGGGTTATGATAAATATTTGTCATTTACTTTAGAGCAAAGATGCCTAAAATTATGTTGTAAAAATATTCTCCAAAGTGAACTTCACTTTTGCTGACCACAGCAAGTCCATGCACAGTGTGGAAGACTTACCCAGTGGAATAATTGGTGCTTAAATAATGACTTGATCTTGGCTATATCATGTGCTTTTAAGAACTATACTAATAAATATTGTTCTGAAATCTGTAATTCAGGTTTTTAAAAAAAAATATTACAGCATTTAAAGTACAACAATTGGTTGGCCTCTGGCCATATTTGAAATTGAAAGTTAATACAATTTATAAGTGACATCATACTGTTTATGCCATCATTTATCAAATCTATCATGGAAAAATAATGGCTTGATAATCACAACCTAATTATTATACAAACAATTTGTCCCAATACATTATATATACATGTGTCCAGGCATGATTATAGTAATACCAGCTTTTAAGAGCTATTACCTTCTCATAAATATTTTTGTTGCCCGGAAAAAGAGGTATTAACTCTATGGTAAAGTAATACACTATATATTTAATCCAGAGAATGATATAGTTTTGAATGGGTATTTACATGAACATATTATAAAATATTTGATATGTTTATTTTTAAAGAGAAATATTGCTGTTGTTCCAATGGTGAGAATAATTTTATCCATGTAAAACTATTTTCTAAACATGGTTTTCCATGACCTCCTCTGAAATGATGGGTCACATAGATTTGGAAAAGAAGAAAACTACTTTTTATCCATCATGCACCCTTTACATGCTTTATATGGTTCAGACTACTGTGTATGATATCTTCACATCTTTTTTAATGTAGAAGCAGAAAATTATAAATTACTGTAAGGACAAATCTTGGAAAAACATTTCAAAGAAAATACTACCCTTTAGACAATGAAAAACTGCGTGCAGTAAGGCTTTATCACTCTGTTTGTAATTACATGGCAATGGCTTCCATAAACTATGTAGTATAAAATTAATGTGAAGTATACATACATGCGTGCATGCATATCTATCACATTATTCTCTTTCAAGTTAGCAAAGTTATGCAAAGCACAGATATGGAATCAAAAATAGTAAGCCAAAGAGATAAAAGAGAAAAGGAAATGTAATTAACAGCTACTCTGTATAGACCCAACCTAATCTAAAATACTGTATATCTTCTTTCTATAATAGCCTGGCTTCTATAGGCAAAAGAGCATCCCTGAAAATCATGGCTTGTAACTTTAGAGTCAAAGGTTTATAGTGTAATAAGCTCTGCACATTCACTTAACAAAGAGCAGTGAACCTGGTTGTTGGCCTTATCATACTTTCTGTTTTTGTTTTAAATTTATCTTTGGGGTTTCAGATAAATTTAGCTGATACCTTTAGATGTTTTGGTGTGAGGCTTATACTTAACGGCACTTCCAAGTGATTAAATGCACATTTATGTTTCTCTCTGTGTCCTTAGAAGCAAGCAGGATATTCACATTGACAAGGTTGTTTCTTTCGAGAAGAGTAAAACATTTAAATATCCTGTTTATAATCATCTACAGATTTAGTGGGTGTGAGCCACATTTATGTGAGATGCTTGCATCTCTGCCTAGAAGCTAAAACAAAAGTTGACTTTTAAGACACTAAGGTCTGAGACAATCCCATGAGAATTATTTACTTTGCTTCTTTGACACATTTTATTCTGCTAAGTGTCCAATTCAATATTCCAGTGTTGCATATAAAATGAAAATGAGCCACAATCTAAATAGAATTCTTGTCTTTGATACCAATGCTCACATTCTGCTTCTTTTTAATCTTAAAGCACACATATCTGAAGAGGAAAATGTCTTTTCTGTCTGGAAAAAGATCAAAAGTCATTAAAGAATGTAGAAAAACAGTGTCAGATGGTGTACAGCAGTTTTTGAATTTCATCAGTTCAATTATATTTTTGCTTTTGTCAATTGCATAACTCCCACTGACTTCAATGTGGGCATGATATGACCTTGTGATTTTAAACATTAGGAAGTTTCAGAAGGGGCTCATCTTAAGATACATTTAAAAATAAGAATATAGTCAGAGCACTTAAAATTACACAAAGATCCTGTCATCTCTTGCTTTAAAAAAAAATGGAACATCTACAAATTGTATAAATCAGTGTTTCTCAATTGTGACAACTGAAAGATATACAGATTTCAACTCCCAGAATTCCCAGAATGATATATACTGTAATACTTTATTAGAAAGCCAAGTGGTTTACACTAGTATAGCATACCTTTCATTACAAATAGAGTTAAGAGTTTTTCTTTCTTAAGGAACCAAATGAGGTAGGACTGACATTAAGGCAGAACTGCATTATCAATCAACGCAGAGGGCTAACTTACCAAGAGGGTTGTATTTCTGTCTGTACCATGCAAAGATGGAGAGTGGAGAGGTAATTGCAACAAGATCAGGAGGAAGCTGCAAAAGCCCCGACACAGAAGAGAAGCCCTTCCCCTGCCAGAAATGCAGCGAGGCCTTTCCTGATCCTGTAGCTTGCAGGGCACATGAGGATATCCATAACCCCCCAGGTCTTGCAGCTGTGATGAATGGGGCAAGAGGTACCACCTTCTCAGCCTACTGAACCAGCACAAGAGTAGAAGCCAACATTGATGCCCTGGGATATAGAGACCAGGGGAAGTCTCCAATAAGGAAGGTCTTTCTTTCTTAAAGGACCAAGTTGGGGTAGGACTGACAGTATGGCAGTTTGACCTGCTGGATTACATCAGCTGGATCTCATCTGTTGGAATAAATCGTTGTCTCATCAGCTTTCTTCTGTACATGTGCAGTGTATTATCCAAAGCTACTTGCCTTGAACAAAGTGGCTGACTGAGACAGAGGGGCAGGCATATTGCTTCACTTTTAGTTTGTGCCAAATCACTGTTTCAAATGTTCAAAGTTAAGTGTGAGACAATTCATATCTGATTTTTGTATGCCTAAATTTGAATTTCAGTTTGTTAATTGTTTAGGATTACTTTTGAAAATTACTTTTATTATTGTTAATCTCCACTAAGCACTATTAGTTGGGTTATATATTAACAACTAAACAAAATAAAACCCATTTGAATTAAATATATCCCATTTTCCTATTAATTTAAATTTTAATTAAATATATTGTCCTATCTTCCTAGGCAAGTATTCTGAATATTCATGTTCATGATTTGAACATTCTTTCCTACAGACGGGTAAGATTTTTAGTTTAGTTTATGATTTCCTTGTTGAGATAAATGTTACTTGAGAATCTGGCTAATGTGGATGAGAAACAGTCAGTTTTGGTAACCGATTCATTACTTTGTAAAACAAATGGAGATTATTTTAAAAATTCAGATGTGGGAGATGTCTTCCTATTCCTGACCTCCATAGAGCGAACAGGTCTGGATAACATGTTTGAATCAGATACTGCCTTTCTGTGGTCCTTTTGTGGAACAGTGATTACTAAACCTGAAATGCAAAACTCTAGATAATCATTGGTTACAGTTTGCTACAGTTCTTTATATCACGACTTTATATCCAGAATTTTGCAATAGAATTGCACATTTTGCAAAATTGCAATTCTGCTTAATTCAGTAATATTTTGGAGGTGTGAACAGGTCTCCTTTGTCCCATCCAGTGTTAACTAAATATGAATATGAAAACTCCTCTCCCTTCCTTAAAAGAAGTGTTTATTGGCTACCTGATTATCATCTGATTTTCAGTAGGTGAAAAAAATACACGTAACTCCTTATTTAAAATCTGTTAAGTGTAATGCCCCATCTAATGTTTGGATGAAACATTAGATGCCATGAAAACAAATTATATTAATATGGTCAAATAGAATTTTCTGTATTTGTTATTTTGATCTTCTGGTTTTAATACAATAGTCAATTGTCCTATCTGTGAATTTACCTTTGCCCTGTAATTTTGAGATACAATTCCTTGTTGTTTTATGGAGGTGAAATTGGTATAGAAAATATTGCAAAATGTTCTGGCTTTAAACCAAGCCTGTCATCTAGTGGAGTGCTATGCTATTTCCAACTTTAATCTACAGGGCTGGCATACATTAGAATAAAGCAGCACAAATGCAATGCAGCTGTAACTGATCTTGCAGCATTAAAATGCTTAGCTGTATTTTACGCCTGTAATATAATTCTCCTAACTAATGGGGAAATCCTATGGGCATAAATAAAGCATGACAATCAGATTGTGTTTGATAGGATTGGTTATAAAAATGCCATAAATTTAGATGTTCACAGTCCCTCCAGGTTGTAATAAAAAGCTTCCATTGTTATTAGTAGAACCAATGTTAAAAACAGAATTGAGTTTTGAATCTCACTTAACTAATATCTTGCTTGACACAAGTGTAACATGCAATGCTCACAGCTGGGAATAGGTTCATAGTTTATTGCCATCCTAATTATGAAACTTTCACATCATGGTGTGTTGTTGTAAAACCTAAATGCCTTCTGAATGATATACTTTATGCCCACTGTGTATTGTTGAGTGTGTATTTAAGCTTCTCAAAGCAAGAGGCAGCAATGTAAAATAAATAAATGGTATGTAATTCATATGCCTTTGCCAATAACACATTGATTATAATGTTTCATGCCATACTTAGAAATCTAATAAATAATTTTTTTAAAAGCTAGCAGGATAAGTGAGAATAATGTTAGGTTAAAATGTGGATACTTGAAGCTAATATATTTAAAAATAATCCTCTGCAAGGTTCAGAAGTTCCATTGAGTTCAGCGATATTTACTCTCAGATAAGTAAGAATAGAATTGTAACTGTAATCTTTTTTATGCTGTCAGATTCAGAATGCCTTTTCTGCGAGGGGCACAACCATGCATTATTTTTCCAACAATAACATCTGTTTTCATTTCAAGTAAGAACTCAGCTTTGAATACCAATTGAGAATGAAGACATAAAACATCACATTAAGACCCATTAAAATGATGTTTTCTGCAATGTGGTATTTTAGGCAAGCTCTATATAGCAAAGATTCACTTATATCGTACAAATTTTTGAAATATTTTTTTTCTAGTTATTTAAATTAATCGCTATGAATCAGGCAGCCACTAGGTCACATTCTCATAAAGAATATTAAGAATAGAATCAGCTACTACAACATGATTTAAGAAGAGTGCCTTTTCACTCCCAAAGGAGTAAATTAAATAATTGCAATTTTTTAGGTCATTCCTAAAATGATTAGTCACTAGCAAAAGTTCCTTATTAATCAACAAAGTTCTGATTAGTTTAAATACGTTGATTTTTATTACATATCCATTTATAAATATGATTATAGAATTGTAGAACTGAATGGAGTAATCCAAATTAAAGGATCCATGAATTAGCTATCCATAATGCTAATGATTTAAAATATATGTAAAATTATACAGAGATTAGCTTCATTAAAACTGTACTGTTATTGCTGTCTTCCATATATGCAATATAAAATATTGCTATTATCTAATGACTGCTGCATGTTACATATTTAGACAAAAGAGCAGTAAATGGTCATCAGCTATAGTTATACCAATTTTTAAAAAGGGTGACCATAATTCCAAAAACCAAACAAAAAATAATTATTTGCACAAGAAACTTACAGAGTTTTCTTTAACAGGATTTATTAAGATGAAAATGATAGAGATATAACAATCAACTTATCATCCAATGATTAGGACAATGATTTATCATCCAATGATTTCACATTATTTCTAGTGAACTTCTTATAAATAGTTGAAGAGACAGTTATTTTCACTGTTAACCAAGGAACATGCCAATGGCTACTTAGAAAATTGTCTCCTGAAACCTCAACAAGCTGTGAAATGACTGTTATATCACCTGATCATTCAACAGAGTGATAAAGGTACTTTAGCATGCTATGAATGACATCATCTTAACCAAATATTATTCTTGGTGATGAAATATATGGTCACTAAACATTGACCACAATAAAACAGGGAATGGGAATCAAAATTAATTGCTGGAAAGAAAAATTATTCAGCAAATAAAAAATAATGTATTAATCCTGGTAAATAATTATTTAAAATAATTTTAGTGGATAATGATTGGGTCTTTTAAAACATCTATACATGTAGAAACTATCATGCATGTATAATTTCAGCTATTTTTTGGGTTATAGTTTAGGTTGGTGCCCCAAGCATTTAAATAATTACAGGGAAAAATAGAATTAGATGAGATAAATTAAGTCATAATGAAATGGAATACATTTTTCCTGACAGCTGGTAAATCCCATTCTGTGACTACTCAAACCCCAGATAGGAATTCTGATGACAGTATACAATAACGCGATCATGTTCATGATGTATCTTAATGCTCAAGAGGAACAGTGTGCAAATGATACCTCACTGAAAGCAAACTTGTTTCATGTAGATACTGTTAATTATTATAATATATACAATCATTATAGACATCTGTTTTCTCTTTATCTTTGTCCATCCCATCTTCTGTTCATAGTCAATCAAAATTTGAAATTACAAAACAACCATACAGTCATCTTTTGTGTGATGCTTCTGAAATACAAATGATCCACTTATTTATTTGAAGGGATAGTTTTTAATACAGTTAATAAGCTAAAGTTTGAACAAACTGCTAGCTTGGCACAATTTTTTCAAGATCAAGTAGTTTTTTTAATAGTTAAAAAAGCTCTTTTGTGAGGGTTTAACCAAAGTATTAAGGGAGATGATATTGCAGATATATTGTGTCATTACAAAGTACATTGGAGCAGAGTCAGTAGGGAGATGTTGTCTCATAGATGGACAAAGATATATGTAATATGTGACTGTATATAGACTTGGTCAAATTGGTTATCTGCAGCAAATTGAAGCAGCAGTCACTGAAGATGCTACCTCTTTTTGTCCACAGAGTGCACATGAAGATATGTTAGTGGAAGATCAAATCAAATCAAATTTTATTCATCACATGCACAGTCATACATGGTACGAAATGCAATGAAATGTGTATGCTACTGCTCGTGACCGTAGGTAGTAGGGCAAGAAAATAGTATAGACAGGGAGAGAGAATAAATTAGGGAGTGATTGAGAGAGGTAGATTATGGGAATACTTTATAGTCCTGGATTGTTATGGTTTAGTTTAGGGTCCGTATTGCCTGTGAAAAGTATCTTCTCCTTAGTCTTTCTGTGCTGGCTTTCAGGGAGCGGAGGCGCTTTCCTGACCGCATCAAGGTGAACAGTCTGTTGTTGGGGTGACTGGGGTTCTTCATTATTTTCCTGGCTGTAGTTTGGCACTGTCTGTTGTAGATGGAGTGGAGTTCAGGGAGCATGGTGCAGCTGATGCACTCTGCTATAAGATAAGCAAAGGAATACATTCAAACTAAGAGAATGTTGTGCCAAATCACTGGGACCCTTTCTACAGTAAAACCAATTGTTTATGTTAACGTCTGTTTATGTTAAACATCACAACCAAAATAAAAGATAAATTGGTCCAACACCTGTTTGTTCTTCAATATGTCCCCAAAAACAGTAGTTTCATTTAAGTAATGCTACTTATAATAACAAACTACTTATAAAGCTACATTATTACTGCTTATATGATGAAAAATTGAGAATTAAATTCAAAATTGTGAGTAATTTGTTATAAACGTCCTACTGAATTTAAAATAAATCCAAATACACCTTAAGGACCAAGTAAATTATATCTTAGGATACTAGGGGAAATTGTTAAAGTACTTTTAGCATTTGCACTTATTATGTTGGAAGATCTGTTAGGTAAGAGGTTCTAAGTTCAGTAGGCAAAAATATTTTTAAAAATATGGCAAAAAGAAACTATAGGAAACTACAGACAAGTAATTTGATTAATTTTCATAAAATAAACTCTTGCCGTTGTATAGTTGACAATCTCATAGAAACAGTCCAGTGATATTTACTTCTTTTATACAGACCCATATGTTCATTTTACCAATATATGTTTCTAACTTGGAAATGTTAGAAATATGAAGATATTACTTTTTCATTTCTAAAATATATACTATCCATAAACCACCACAAATAGAACTGTTCTCAAAGTAAGTGGTTTTATATCAAACTGTGGCTGATCAAGCAGTGAATCAAGACTACGCAACGTTTAATTCCCTATTCATAATCTCGTATACTCACATAAAGATCTGACATGATTACAATATAGCTTCACAATCTCTAAAGACTGGTCATGGTCTTAATCATGCAAAGAGAGCGTATGTAGGCACAATTTCTACACTGATTATTTTTTTCAACACTTTGAATGAATGTACGAACTCTGGGAACAAAGGCAGTAAGTCTGCTTCTTCTATATTTTTACTGAATATACAGAAAATTCTATATATTCAGTGAAAATATAGTAGTGATAGACAGTACCTCAATGCATGGAGAACTTTAGTAATGATAGACTATCTCCATGCATCACTCTCATAGAGGGAAATCTTTTTCAATTTATTCAAAATCGACTAGACTTCTTCTCTTCCTTGTTGCTTCTATCAACAAAATAATCAACTATTCTGTTGTTGTTCCATATCAGGCAGAATTTAAAGTATTCGAAATCACCTATATGTCCAGGCAGGAATATATGAATCAAAGGAAATACATACATTTTAACTAAATATTCCTGATGTGTCCAGTTTGGCATTTCCACTAATTTTGAGCTAAAGTATGGTGTGCAAAAAGTGATATTGTTTTTTCAATTAAGTTATCTTGTTGTATTGAAGCGAATTAAAAAAAAACCTACAGATGATTTATGGTACTACATATCTTGTTCTAAGGAATTGTGGCAGAAAAAAAAGTGTTGAGCCAGGTTCATCCCTATTTCTTACCAATGCACCCAATACAAACTATCTCTCTTTAAATACTGCAGTTTGGAGGAAAGTTGACAGAATCCTGCCAGTATAAGCAGAAAAAATTATTTCTTCAACCCTAAACTTTGTGCAAGATCACATACAATTCTGAACATGCCTTAAAATGTCAAGATTAAAATATAACATCTTCATTTGTTTGGTCATGGTCAGAAAATATTTGTGCCTTTAAAAACTGATGTTTTTGTCACCATCTCATTTAACCTTTTACTTCTCAGCTTGTTTCTCATTATCCAGGTATCCTCTTATGGATCCAAAAGAGGCCATGCCTAATTTTAAGTGCAAAATAAATCCTGTTGCTTCTATCTCTGAAAGTGAATGAGCACAAGATTAGATCAGATAAAACACACTTGAGATAAAGTGCACAAGGTGGATTATACAAGAAAAGAGGATTTCGTGAAGAACACATCCACAACTTTTTGTTAACATTAAGAATGGTGGCTTTTGTAAGCAACATTTATGGAAACTCAACTGAAGCTTTAAAAGCAGTGCCTTTTGTTGTACATTTCTCTGCATACATTTGCTTTCTAGTCTGTAGCTTTAACTTCAGAAACCATGCTGAGCCTTGACTCCTGTTCATTTTGTTTAATGAAAAGCTAGTGATGTACTTTTACACCCATATTCCAGTTTCCTTTTCTTTGAAGTGTATTAAGCTATCCAGTAAGATGTGTAGCTCATTAGGCTTTTATTATCATGGGCCCAAATTAAGCATCTGTTCTCCAGGGAGTGATAAACAGCAAGTGGATATCAGGGATACATCCTTGATTACAATATTTATTCACTTAGTAATTTACAATTTCTTATCAACAGAAATCCCTTCCATACAGATCAAGCTAGATACAAGGTATGACTTTATCTTTTGACAAAACAGACTACAATCCACTACATGGACCTCTGTTTTTAATGGTTATTTAATTTGATCAAGCAAATTAAAAAATCGGCATTTTTGGTGACAGATTAACAAGCATATGAGAAACATATTGTAAAAGAAGATTCAAGGCAATATGAAATTTAAATCATGTTAAATGACCTTCATTCTGAAGTGCCACTTGATATTATCAAAGTCTTTGGTTTTCTTTTATCTACAAACATGTCTACTTCCATTTAACTAAGATTTTATAAATTGCGAAGAGTATGCCTGAAATTCTTCTGAAGGTCAGGAAATAAAAAATCTCGTAATTCAGCTCAGAGGAAACAGCTCCAATTGAATCTCTTTCTTTAAAGTGTAGTTCTGTGAAAAGTCAAGTTTATAGACTGATTATTCCCCTCAGTTTGTGGTATCATCTGTCTTTATCTAAAATAGGATGTAGTTTTTATCTCTGATTTCTAAATATAACTGATATGTTACTTTAAGTTATACAAGACCAAATATTACTATTATTTCCATACTACTGTAATATGAGAACATATTCTAACCAGTTATACTTTAGTTAACCCATAACATTTAATGGGGGAAATAAGAGATACCAAGAAGTCAATATGAAAGCTGTTATGGTAATTAATATATTTGACTTCATTTGTATGGAATTGAATTTTATATAAAACTTTGGTAATAAGAGTTCAGAGCAGCCCTCTTCAATCAGATGACTTTCAGATTAGAAAAAATCTTATTTACGAAATATTGAATTCGGTTTCCACAATGCTTTGAACATTATTACTGAGAACACCAAACTGGAAAAGATTGATTTACAGATTTTCTATCGATGATGCAAGATTTCACCAAAATCATATACAGGAAAGCTTTATGTGGAAGTGGTAAATGTTGATATTAAAATTTTCCAGTCACATCTACCCATTGCTTTCTGACCTTTCCATGTATTCTGTTTGGTTCAATGAAAGCAGTTGTTGGGAGGTTTCCTAAAAAAAAATTATTTAAGGATTTGCTTGTTAGGAAGAATTTTTATAACATGATAATATCATATTATACTTTACAGAGGAGAAGGGGAATTTATTAAATATTATCAGACAGGTAAAAGGGAAACAAGGATGCTGGTTGTATTAGTAGATATGTAATAATCAAAGTAAGTTGCAATGGACCTTCAAAAATACTTGTGATTTGACAATTTGCAGCATCCTGCAGTCATATGTCCACAATTTGTGATGCTTTGATAAAAACTGGCAATTATTTCCAATTTTTGACAAAAATTCTGCATAGTGAGTAATGGGTTTGCTTAATGATCTAGCATTTGGTTAATGACTGCAAGTTAGCTTTACAATTACCATGTGTACTTAATGACCATTGCAAAAACAAGTTCATAAAATCAGGTGGTCACCTGGGTGACCTGTTTCCCAGCCCTTATGAATTACAACATAATGAGCAGGTTGTAAATTGAGGAATATTTGGTTAGCAGGAGTTCAATTATGGAATCCTGCCAAATCCCCAAATGTATCCACAGCCTCCTCAAAATTAAAATAATCTTAAACAATCTTGTATCCATAAAATTTATTCAAAAATATACATAAAACCTGAAACATAGCTTTATAAAAAAGCTTTAAAAAGCTTTATAGCTTTAACATAGCTTTAGATTCAGAAAACTACTGTATCTGATGATACCTGATGACTGAAAAAATTACTTTGTTACTTTTAATACCAGAATTTTTACAACCTTGATATATTGGACCATCTTTCAAATTCTAAGCTAGTATAACCAGATTACATTGTTGACTCAACCCATCTATTGCTCTATTATATATATCTACCATGTTTTGTTTTGTTTTGTTTTTGGAGAATAAAGTAAAAATAGTAAGATACAGTATTTTTGCTACAGTCCCATAAAAAGTAATATACTGATGAAATGCAGACTGCAATATATGCTACAGTATATGCAATCTGATGTGAAGTCTTTCTCAAGCTGGCTCCCTCCAGATGTTGGGACTGTAATTGCCATCGATCAACTTTAGCATGACTGATGGTCATGTCTAATGGCGATCCATGGTCTAAACAATTGGGATGGTTGCCAGGATGCTATTCTCTGCAAGCAGGTCAAGGATTGCAGATTTTTTCTTAAGAGATAAATGCTGCCCTTCAAATAACAATTATATTTACTGATAAAAATTTCATACAAAACAATCCTGTCCATCCTTTAGCAAAAGCAGAAGAATTAAAGAAGGCAGATATATGATAAAGAGAATTGAGTAGCTGTGCTTGAAGAAAGGAAGTGAAGGGAGAGACCAAACTTATATTAAATGAAGGGGAAGGTAACTAAATAGGTAAGAAAACAGAGATTAATATTTAAAGGGATCTTCAGAGATATGTAATCATTGTACTTTTTCTCTTGAGTTTTTTTTTCCAGCAGTGTCTACTCTTCTTTGCAGTAGATGCAACATTCTTCCTACATTGAGACACACTATATTGAGGAAATTTCACTTTTGTGTCAGATAAATACAGTACATAAGTATTTTCAAATAATAGAATGCTATAAATAATTGGATTTTCAGATATGCCTTCAATTCCTGTTTGGGTTAAGAAGTAAAATAATTATCACTATCTGGCACTCATTACCAATATGCAATGAAGATTGTTCTTAGAATATTATTGGATTAGCTGATTATTGTAGAAGGAAACTGAGGCTAAATTATGATACAAATAGCAGTGGTCTTTGATAGAAGCAATGTTAATCAGATACCCAGGTATCACCTTTCTTAAGTCCTTTGTATGCAAAACACATTTAACCACTATTTTATCAACTTCCCAATGCATAGTGGGGACTATTCTGAAGGTTTTCTATTGCAAAGGAGGGATAACCCTAATTAACACTTTAAACATTCCAGGACAAGATGATAGCCCAGGTGCTTTATGGGTGGGACAAAACGTTATGACCCAGATGGATGTAATCCAAAGCAGATTCTTAAGAAAATTCTGGTGACTCCCTTGCTACTTATGAAATGCTGAAGGTAGGGTTATCTTCCATCCACTGACAGAATACATCTTGCATTGCTGAGGTTTTATAGAAAGCCTTCAAGAATCCTACTTTCCAACTTTTGTTTTCATCATTAAACAGCTGGGAATCAGTGAACCATATTTTTGTCACTTATCCTACAAATCTATTCCGTCATGGAATATAGAGAAAATATTCAAAATATAGTTTTTGAAAGAAATGACAAAAGTGCTGTTACAGATCAGTCATGCAAATTTTCATCATGATTTCTTCATTATAAAAATAAATATTGCAAATACTTGAATTAACCTTTCCTAATATCTGATTAATATTATTAGTGCTATACTAAGACAGGGTTTTACATCCCTTTGCTTGGAGACATGCCTTTGGCATATATTGAAAGGAGATGTTGTAAGTACTCTGTTGAATAGTGTTTTTATCCCTATCAAGTCAGGTGCATATCATTATTTACTATCTTCACTGCCGCATTTACAATGAGACCAAGGCCAAACTGTTGATATTAGATGAATCAGTGCCAACTCATATATACGAAATAGGTGACTATATAAATTTGAACAATTTAAGACTCAAATGTCCTGAATTGGTTTAATTATCTTCCTGCATATGTTTCCAAGTATTAATAGTCATGTTGCTATTTTTGCTTTGTCATCATTTCAACTCAAAAAGAATTGTTAACATTTTAAATCAAAACCTTGGTTTATATTGCTTTGACCTTTTTGTTTCTAACTTTTTGTGTGTGACTTTATTGTTATTTTGTTTTGTTGTATTACATGCTATGTTACATTGTTACATTATGTCCCATGTTACAACAATAAAACAATTTATTTAGTATTTACAATATAATGTATTTACTTACTAGTTTATACCAATACCATTTATTATATTTCTACCATCTTCCATTATCTTTCTACCTCACAATCAAGCTTCAATCATCTCTACACAACCACCTATACATTGTTTTTTGTGTTTTAAATTTCTCTCACTCATTTTGAGAATCTCATCAACTCCATCCAACCATAACTTTGTTGGTCTTTTCCTTTCTCTCAAGCTATTCCTCTTCTTCAGATGTCCTTCCTTTCAAGCTATCTCTTTCTTTAGATGTTTGTTTGCAATCAGTCCTGACTAAGTTTTTTTCCTATATCACCAAGACACTTCTTTCATCCTGGTCACTTTTATATGCAAGCCACATTCATTTACCATCTATTCATTCTTAACTCAGTCACTTCTTGTTTTATCATCAAACACACATTTCTTCAATAACCTGTTCTCAATGGCAGTTTACTGTTATGTTTCTTCTGAGATAACACGTTTTCATTTTCATAGAAAAAGGAGGCAATGTACAACTCTTCATTTTTTTTCTTTTTTCATGTTTAGAACATAGAGATTCTTAGCCAACCAGGTCATGACTGTCCCAAAGGTGCATTTACAAGAGTCTTTCTTTGTTTTTCCTTCTTCGTCCAAGAATCTTCTTCAGTTCTCATACTCATACTGTATGTAATCTATTTTCTATGCTAACATGACAGAATAGGGTGGTTTTAAGAATAGGGAAATGCTTATTTTTATTTAAGGAACTGACAAAGTAAGATAATAAAGCATAGACATTGGTATCAGCCTTCTATTCTATAATTTAAATACATGTCCAAATATGTGCATGCATACTGAATAACTAAAGCAATAGATTTAAAGGACTTGTTGGAAACATTTTGAAAATAGTTGTCAATGCATATCTACAAACATAGCAATCTTAAGAAAAGATAAATGTTTAATTTTACTTAAGGAATTGGCAATGTGAGATAATAAAGCATAGATAATGGTATCAACCTTCTATTCTATAATTTAAATATATGTCAAAATCCATGAATGCATATAGAGTAAATAAAAACAATAGATTTGAGAGATGTTAGAAAGACATTGAAAATATGTCATCAATATATATCTATAAATATATTTCAGCAATTTTAAGAATAGGGAATCACTCAATTTTATTTAAGCAACTGGAATAGTGAGATAATAAGGCATAGATAATGATGTCACCTTTCTAGAATTTAAATATATGTCCAGATCCATGCATGCATACAGAATTAATAAAAAATAGATCTGAATGACTTGTTGGAAAACATTTAAAAATATGTGTCAATATATTTAAATACATTTCAACAATTTAACATAGTTAAAAGAAAATATATTCCATGAAAATATACATTAGAAAACATGATGTTTGTAAACTACATGTTCCAAAACTAAACTTGATTTTTAACCAAAAGTCATGGTCTGTCTAGTTGATCTCATCTAAAGACACAGCAGGTAGGGGGAAAAATAAACCTATTTAGATTGTGGCCTGTTACTGCAGAAACTTTCTAACTAACTATGCTTCCCTAGAGGGAATATTTATCATGCTTGTAGCCCATGATTCTGTTTATCCAATGACAAAAATAAAATAATCAGAACTATGCTCAGCATAATGGAACCTCTGTGATGTCAAGTAGCTTTTAAAAGTTGCCAGTAAAAACTGTTACACTGAAAGAGAAAACAAATAGTCCACCCTGCTATATTGCTTGTAAAGACATAAGAGGAATTAAACAATTGGCAACCATCACCTTAAAATATTTGCAACAATTCCAAATGTCAGAAGTGATTAAATGTGCCGCTGGCTTGCAAAATAACATTATGGTAATTTTAGAAGCCCTAAATATGTGAAGATTTAAAGGCAATTACAGTATTGTTCCAAACTATGGTCAAATTTCCTTTTTTGTTAGTGGTCCTGGGTCAGAAAGGAGAACAATGTGGAATTTTACAATCCTTTAATGCAGTAAATCTGAAAAAAAAGTGGAACGAGGAAATTCTATACATACTGATACTTCTTTCTAATAGTTTCATACATTTATTTACTATTATTTGTACTACGGGTAGCAAATGAGAAATAGGGATAAGAATCTCACTGACAATGAATTAAGGAAAACTGACTTTCTGTGAACAGAAGAGTTCCCGCCACTCAAACAATTAAACCAAATTCCCTGATGTTGGGGTATGTGTGGTAGTGATGGTAAGCTATTGTAATTCACCACTCTGAGTTTCTAAGCTGCCTTCCAGCTATTCTGGAAGAATTTGCACTCCAATCCTTCAAAGTAGGTTTTAAAAGGAAACAGAAGAAAGGAAGATAGACAAAAATCATCTATCTCATTTCAACTGATCTCACCAGAATTAGCAAAGACCCAGCAATGACAAATGTGAATGTATCTATCTGCAAGTAGCACATAGAGTCTTGGAGACATCAGAATAATTACAAAGCTTTCACATCTGAGACATTGTGGCTAGAGGAAATCTGTATTAAGTTTCTATGTTCAACTTTTCTTTCAAACCATGATAAATGTATTTACATGAATTGGTTATGCAAAGATTTTTTTCTGAGAAAATATGACAAGATTGGTTACATCAACAGCTTTCTTGACATCAGTTCGTACAATGCCTAAGTTGCAAAATGTTAACCTTAAAAGTCAAAAAGCTTAACAGTCTTTTTGGAGTACAGCTTCTAAGTTCCCCTGCTATTTGAGATGGGGAAAAAAAATCATTATTTTTCAAAGTAGATATTCTGTATTTGGAGCTATACATTTTTTCCTCATCTAAAGATAATCCCTTGTTGCTATTTGCTATGATAAAGCTAAGGCAACGTCCACTTCAAAAGTGATTGATTGATTGATTGATTGATTTAAACTTTTATACCGCCTCTCTCCGAAGGACTCAAGGCGGTGTACAGATATCTAAAAACACACAATAGATAAGATAACAAATAAAAAGTTAAACTAAATTGGGTGGATGATCACAATTAAGATTTAAAACCTAATATGAAATTAAAAAAATTAAAATTATTATCTCCCTCCCCCCCATTTCTCCTAAAACTCATATTTCAAGGATATTCTTCAATTTTGAACAAAAAAGGAAGCAATGGCTTCCCAATCCTCTTCTCAATAATTAGATAATATATCTAATATTAGATAAATAATACATACTGAAATTGCTGAAATTTAGTAATTATGAACCTATTTAAATGAGAAGGGAGTCTTCCTTTGGATTTTGAATTTTTCATTCCTTTGCCTTTTTTTTAATAAAAGAAAAATATTTTCTTTCTCCTAGGTGAATGAAGGGGGAAAAAGAAATCTATTCCTAATCTACCTTGTAATAGGGGGAAGTAGTGAATTGAAGTTGGATTTTAAGAATGGAACATGCTAGACTGAGAGATAAAACTAAAAGACCTCCATGGCAAATTGGGCTCATAGACTAAACTTTTTCTAGTAAACCATAGTCACAAGATCCTTTAGGTCCTTCATGCTAAGATAATTGTGAACCAGTATCTTTTGAGGGCATCAATACCAAGGTAATCTGTGGCTCTCCCAACTACTATTCTTGGCTATTGTCAATCTTATGCTGCTTCTCTTTTGTCTTCTGCTTTCTTTTCTTTCCAACTTTCTGATTCCCATTCAAATAACTCCAACAACTTTAACTACTCTTTCTCTAACCATTTCTCTTTCCAAATAGCTCTTTACCTATTGGAATTGACTCTTAGCTACCAAATAGACTTTCAGGATGAATGTCACCAATCTGATCTTCAGGATTTCTATTCTAAGTTCCCATTGTGCTACAATCAAGCTTTATTTGGAAGTTGGAATTGCTTTGAAAACTTTTGACAATATGTGTTCTTGGCATATACCCCTGACATTCTTTGCTCATCTCTTTCTCCCATGAACATTGTCCCTACTGTGTTTAGGTGGTAGCATAATAGGAACTAGGGAGAAGGGCACTTGGCCACCTAGTGGTCTTAAAAACACAGATTTTACCATATTTTATTTTTAAAATCTCCTTTAAATTGTCACAGTAACTAGTCACAAATAGCTTCCTATTTATGCAATATGCTCCTGGTAATGTCATTTAAATTGAACAGATGAATGGCTTCTAATAATGTATGTTTACTTCATGAATGTTTGAGCAATTACACTGTAATTATGTCTTTGTAGGTGCTTTTCTGCTGACATATAGAGTACCAGTGCCTTTTTAAGTGTAATTGCTATTCTTTGTACCATTTAGCAAAGCTCAACCATTGTTATTGGCTGGCAAATTACTTACACTTAGACCATAGGTAACTGGCTAGCTAAGGTGATGCTGTCAATAACATTGCAACATAAAGTGAGAATGAGTGGAAATTCGAGGCATATTTTTTTTCTTAAACGATAATAGTTTTCTATGTTTTAAGACAAAAAGAACAAAGCATTACTTTCTAAACTATATCTGTCACCTGATATGCTGTCTCATGTCTTGTTCCAAGGTCACCTATCAACACTGAAGTTTTGCATATTTATCTTTGTTTATGCTTAGTTTGAGGTTCTGGATTATGTTCCTTCCTTTTTCCTATGCTCAGTTCAACTTTACCTATGTACAACATATAATATTCACAACTGTACATTCCCGCCTATATCTCTCCTTCCCTAAAAATTTACACTACTTTGTAAACAGTGCAAAGGTGAATGTACAATGTATATAAAGTCCTGATCATTGCTTCAGGACTATAAAATTTCTTTTGAGTAACTAATCTGAAAAAAAAAAAAGGTCACTCTAATTCACTTCAAGTTTGCTTTGTGTCACTCTGACTTCCTCACCTGACATATTCAATAAGCAGAAGAATCTTCTATGCATGGAAACTTTTTTCAGCTACTGAAATGCCAGAAAAGACAACTGAAGCAAAGTTAAATGAGGCAATATAGTATGTGGCTTTACTCTTTAGAACCGGGGTTCATATTGCTCTGTAATGAGGGTTTTTTGATGTACCCTTGGAAGACCTGAAGAAATCTAACAGCGCTGTTTCATAATATTTAATATTGAAATGAACTCACTTCAAGAGGTGATAAAACTGATTTTTGCACTTAGGTTTCAACTTTCAGCTTAGGTTTCACTTACCTAATATTTTAAGTTTTTTCTTGGACGCTTGTAATTCCCATTTCACATACTCATACTTCCATTTTGTTTACCATAATATCATTATTTATTTATTTTATTGTTTTTCATTAATGACAAAAGGAGAGGGGGAGAAAAGGAGCATTCGTGATCTCATTTTGTCTTCATTTTTGTTTTCACTTGCCAACTCACTGGAAGAGAGGGTTTCCTTCTGATGCATCAGCAGCAACCGTGAATGGTGTAGTTCAGATATTTTGATCTATTGTTCTTGCTGTTGGTTTGTGTGTGTGTGTCGGTGTATGCGTGTGTATATATTTGTCCCCTCTTCTATACAACAATTGCATAGCTTAATTCAGTGACAAAATTTCAGTAAGGTCGGGGGCATTGTTTATACACAGAGAAAAATGCACATAGCTTAGAAAATCAATGTGCAATTATATAAAAAACTGCAAGTGTAACCTAAGTAAATCAATGTGTTTACAGTAATATTTTTCAACCTTGGTAACTTGGACATATCAGGACTTCAACTTCCAGAATTCCTCTGCTAATATGCTGGCTAAGACTCTTGCTAACAAAGAATTCTGGGACTTGAAGTCCGTGTGTCCTCAGGCTGCTGAATGTGAGAAACACTGTTCTAGACCAATTACTCATTAATGTAGACTTGCCAGCTTGAAGTTAAAACAGATGAACTAGGATATGCTACATAGGAATGCATGGTTCAGATTGGCAGTTCAGTTCAGAATTCTAGGTACTATCCTGGAAACTTTTCAGGTTTCATTTTCCCTTGGAATACAGGTAGCATTTGGTACAAAGTAGCCTTCTCGTTTATGTCACAAAAGTATTAATTACTTGGACTGTAATTATATCAGATTAGAAATTGTGGAAGCAATTGGAGTTAAAGCTGTAGAAATATAGAATAGTTTTAAGTTTATCAAAACTAATACAGCATGAATTGGTATCTTAATAGCATTTTTAATCAGTTGAGATTCAATGGAAAATGTACTCTCACTGTAATGATGACTGAAAAATTTAGGGAAAAACTCGCTATGCACAATTAATTGTATATGATATAATAGTATTCTGATTTTGGGAATAATATTTCATAATCTCCCCAGTTAATAGTAAATGTTTTTATTGTCTCAATCATTTGAGTTTTAATCTATTGGGCATAGATCTTTTTTCTTCATGTCATTTATTTTGATAATATAGCATAAAACTAGAATTTAGAATTTACATATTTAAATAAAGTAACGTAATCTGTATTTACCAAACTAAAATAATAGGATAATACAACCAATTATTTTCCAAATTTTGCAAATTAAAAGATATTTTGGGGCACACTGCACTTAAACTGTGTGCTTTTGAATGAAATGCGTATAAACTAAACTACAACTAATTAAAAGTTTTATCTGATATAGAAATGGCAGATCAATAGATTTATCATGTGAAGTCAATAAGAAATAGAATTAGAAGGAACTGTATCCAATTATATATAATTTTGAAAAAAATAATGTATGGCTTTGCTTATTGAAATACATTAAAAATAAACCAAAACATTCCTCAACCTTCCAAATTTCCTTGATAAATGCTTATGTGTAGAAATTTAATTTTTATTTAAGATAATGAACATTGACACATATAAGGTGACTATATTTTCCCAGTATAATTTTAACTCTCTCCTTGAACTATCTTCCTCTTCCTCATCATCCTAATTTTCACTAATTAAATAAAAGCACTTTCAGAAGACATAAGTAATTTTTTTTCAGGCTTAATCACAATGTGAACTGATCACATTTAATTGAAATTTGTCTCTTATTGCTAACTGTTTTTGTTTCCTTATCTTTCTAAGGTTCTTTCTCTATTTTTATCTCATTATATAACTATATTTCCACATATAGAGCAGAACTATGCCCTGCTTTTATATGGAAAATAAACTGACAACATATGTATAAACAGAACTTCCTGAAACATTCTCAGTTGCAACTTTCAGAGTAGCCAACATAAAATAAAATAATCTAAGTGTGAGGCCAGTAATTTGTGTAGTGCAGTGAACAGGTTAATCTGATATAGAAAAATAGTTTATGTGGGGATTGCTCATACTATAGGCTGACCATATTTGATAAACAAAAAAAGAGGACGGGGGGGCGTCGGCGGGGGTGGGGGGGCGTCAGCGTCGGCTGGGGGGGTGTGGTGTCATCAGCGTCATTGGGGGTGGGGCGTCATCATCGGGGGGGCATCGACGGCAGGGGGAGCGTCGGCGGCAGCAACAGGGGGCATCAGTGGTGTCAGCGGGGGGGGTGGCGGCGGCAGTGGGGGCGCAGCGGCGGCAACGGGGGGCGGCGGCAGCAGGGGGGTGGCATCGGCGTCAGCAGCGGGGGCAGGGCGTCGGCAACGGGGGCAGCGGCGGCAATGGGGGGCATCGGCGGCGGCAACGGGGGGGGCGGGGGCTTCCCTTCGCCGGCAATCGACTGCAAATAGGCTGAGAAGCAAGAAGCTTGTTCCGGGACTTCTTGCTGGAGCTTCTCGCTTTTCTCTATTTGCCCAGACATGACGTCGCCACTTTTACGTCCAGTCCGGGGCATCCGGGTAAATTTATAAAACCCGCCCGGACACCCCGGACAGGACGTAAAAAGAGGACATGTCCGGGCAAAAGAGGATGGTTGGTCACCCTATCATAATAGTGATTTCAGCTCTGTCAATCAGAAAAGACATTGCTGAATTCAGAAGAGCAGTGGACTGATTTAATATAAGATATTTTCAAAAGTTTATAAAAAACTATGAGTACAACACCCACATTCATTATCCTTTGAATGACTCGAGTATTACCTGATGAATCAAGTATCATTTATGTTTTAAGATCCTTCAAAAAAACTTCAATTTTATTTTCAAAACCTGAGCATAAATAGGTAGTGATTCAAATGGACAGGGTGTACATTTTGGGGGAAAATGTTCTTTCTTGGTATTCTTCTTAAGTAGTATCCTTTGAATTTTTTCTTCCATGGTATGCACAGCTGTAATTTGTTATCTGTTGAAGAAACATAGTATGTCCATTTAAAGGACCAGTTCTTGGGGGTTTTTTTCCTCACTAGTCTGAAGTTTGTCACTTACACTACATTGGCTGATACTAAAAAAAGCCTTTTCTTTCCTGCTGTAAAAACATAGTTAGCAGATTTCACCCTTTGTGGACTGAACAGAGGAGATTTCAGGAAATGTCAAATATGCAAACAGGTATGCCTTTAAATAAATTATATTCAATTACTGCAATTACTGTAAAAATGTAACTTTTAGTCTGAAGGCAAAGTACAGAAAGGATATTTATCAAGGTTAATTGCTGTATAACAGTCATCTCCTATTCTTGAATTCTGCAGCTGTTTGGGAATAGACATGAAGGAAATAACAACCCAGAAGTATCTTAAATTTTGGAATTTTCATTTCAAAGGGTCTTTCAAAACAGAGAAACATCAACTGCATAATAATCTAGAAGTTCCCAGTAATTGTTCAAAAATATGAACAATCGATCAATCAGTCAATAAATATCTGGATTGTTTTGTGAGAACATCCATACAACTTTCCATAGCAGAACAATACCTCTACTATATTTACTGTTATATTATTGATGCAAATTACCTAGTCTGAGTCATTTGTATGATGACATTATGTCATGCATATTATCATAGTGAATTCTACTACAGTAGATGCCTATTCTGGAATGTAAGATTAAAAACCCAATTAATATACTGGTGTAGCTTGCCTAGTAGATGGAAGGGACTAAACTTTCAGTTTTAAAAGTTTCGTAATAAAAATAGTTGTTAGAAAACAAATTTATGTAAACCATATAGGAAAGTGATTGGGTCAAACTTCCACAAATAACCTGATGGGGCTGCCTATAACAGCTGGTTTTTGCTTGTCTGTAAATTATATATATATTATATATATATTTGTTTTCGTAGATTTTCACGGGTGTAGGTATGCAGGTCTAGGTCTTTTCGGGTCTTTTCCCGTG
>JAEANM010001921.1:0-24667 GCA_017656035.1 Myanophis thanlyinensis
CCCCGCCCCGCCCCGCGCGCCCCCGCCCAATCGGCGCCCGGCCTCCCGGCAAGGCCCGCCCCCCGCGCGCCCCGCCGCCAATCGCAGCCCGGCTCTGTATTATCCTCCCGAGGGGATCCCGGGTGCCCCCCGAAGCCTGCGGGGACCCGTTGCGGGACTCGGCTGGGGAAGCTCATCGGGGCTGGGGGAGGAGGAGGAGGAGGAGAGGGGGGGGACTGTGGGGTCCTTGGCGCTCTCTCAGCTTGGCTGCTTCTTGCAGACGGTTCATGACCCAAACCAGGTAAGCCAACACCGACTAGCCCTGATGAGGTTCCCTAGTTGGGTCACGAAACGTCTGCAAGAAACCCACCAAGCTCATAGAGCACCAAGCATCCTCCTCCTCCTCCTATCCCCCCCCCTTTTCCTCTTCTTTCCCCCCTCCCCCTCCCCCTCCTCCTCTAACCCTGATGAGGTTCCCTAGTTGGGTCATGAAAGGTCTGCAAGAAACCCACCAAGCTCATAGAGCACCAAGCATCCTCCTCCTCCTATCCCCCCCCTTTTCCTCTTCTTTCACCCCTCCCCCTCCCCCTCCCCACAAACCCCCTCCTCCTCTAGCCCTGATGAGGTTCCCTAGTTGGGTCATGAAAGGTCTGCAAGAAAAGCATCCCACTCGACATACCCCTTCGTCCTCCTCTTCCTCCTCTCTGCAAACTCCGTTACCTTGTAGCCCTGATGAGGTTCCCTAGTTGGGTCACGAAACGTCTGCAAGAAACCCACCAAGGGCTGCAAGGGCAGCAAGGAAGCCCCCTCCCTCCTGTCACTCCTGGGCTGCAAACGCTCCCCTTCCTTCTTCCGCCCCGCCCACAGGGAGCCCCCCCCCCCCCGGAGAGGCGAGGCGAGGCGAGGCGAGGGTGGCGTTGCAGCGCAGGGGCAGCCCCTCTCCTTCCTCCCCCCTCCCACCCGGGCCGTCCTGCCCACGATGGGGGAATCCCGATGCTGTTTCCCCCGCGGGACAGAAGGCGGGTCCCTCCCCGGCGCACCCGCAAAACTTGGTGGACACGTGGGGAGGGTCTTTCTCGTCCCCCGGGGAGTTGCGAAGCCCCCCACCCCACCCTTGGCCACGGAAAACGATTTGGAAAAAATTATTCAGGCGTGCCCCGTGTGAGGCTCGAACTCACGACCTTAAGATTATGAGACTGACGCGCTGCCTACTGCGCCAACGAGGCTCCTGCCGAAAGCCTCGCTCCCGAGCCTTCTTGAGGCCAAGCCTGTCCTTTCCTCTTTTGGGTGAGGGAGATGGAGGGGAAGGGAGCGGGGGCAGGTCTGGCCGCTGGGAAGCAACGGGCGGCTGCATGAAATCCTTGGAGAGGGGGAACAAAAATTCATTTTCACTCAGTTCACCAAAGGAACGGAAGTTGCCTTCAGAAGTTGGGGGAGCTTCATCCCCCAACTTGGAAGCTTTCAAGAAGAGACTGGACTGCCAACTACCAGAAATGGTGGAGGGTCTCCTACTTGGGGGAGGGGGCATGGGATTAGACCAGATGACCTTCAAGGTCCCTTCCGAATCTGTTATTCTGTTCTGTATACTAACACACCAGAAGACAAAATTGCATTACATTTGCCTCCACGCAGGGAGGTCTTCAACAGTGGCCACAGGCGTCCCCAAGGCTTGTTTTTAACATCCCAGAGATTTTTGTCATATTTTTACCAATATTCTGTATTTTGCATACCCCATATATTCAATGTGTATTTAAAAATAACTTCCCTGGGACCTGTGCCTTACACACTTAAAAATACAGCCTAAGGTTAATCATGCTCCTGTGTGGCACAAAACTATTATGAAGTTCAATAATGGGCGGTGGGTTCAAAACAGGTTGATCCCACATAGCTGTATTGTAATGGATTGCAATGAGTTTCAGATGACAGTAGTCCTTGACTTACAACTGCAATTGAGCCCAGCATTTCTGTTGCAAAGTGAAACCTTCGTTTAAGCGGGTTTTGCCCCATTGTGCAACCTTTCTGGCTGCAATTGTGAATGAATGAATCGCTGTAGTTGTTAAGTTAGTAACACGGTTGAGTGAATCTGGCTTTCCCCATTGACTTTGTTGCCAGGAGGTCACAAAAGTAGATCTCTGCAACCATCATAATTATGAGTCGGTTGCCAAGCGTCTGAATTTTGATCACGTGGCTGTGGGGAGCTGATGCTGCAACAGTCATAAGTGGGGGAAACAGCCATAAATCTCTTTTTTCGGAGCTGTTGTCAACTTTGAACAGTCATTAAACAAGCTGTTGTAAGTCAGGGACTACCTGTACAATACAAGTTTTCAGCAGAGAAAGCAATTACAGCAGTCAAATGCCCACAAAAATAGAATCTATCTTTGCCCATATTCGGGACGGTTCGCTTTCCGATTTTCTCTGAAAATGCAATTCCGAGCACTTTTGCTTCAGGATTAAATTCCACTAATTCGGTAAGATTTATTTCTGAGGAGCCATCTACATAACGGATGGCTTGTTGATAGGTTGAATCTTGGCTTGTTTTCTTGCAGACGTTTCATGACCCAAACTAGGTAACATCATCAGTGCTAGTTATGTTAGCACTGACTAGCACTGATGGTGTTACCTAGTTTGGGTACTGAAACGTCTGCAGGAATACAAGCAAGTTCAGAGAACACCAAGAACCCCTCATGTCAACCCTGAGCTACAAATATTCTCCTTTATTAAAATACAGGTTGAATCTCATGACGTTGTGCCCAAGGCAGGCGGCCAAGGAGCCTTGAGGGAATGACTCATCATTGCTCTGACTCAATGCATTTTAAAAAATCGAACATCATTAAAGATTCACCAGAGCCTGTCACATTGCTGCCACGAAGAAAGAGCCATCGCTATCGGCTTAAAGCATCTGCAATACAGGACTCTGAATGTTTCAGGTTTAGCCATCATTAAACCCAAGAGATCACAATTAAAACCTTCCTTGCTATCTCCTGCATACTTTGGTCTTCAGGGATGGTCCAAACTTTGGGGGGGGGGTGTCAAATGGTTCCTCCTCGCCTCATGCCCTCCCTTCCCTGAATGGAAATATACACCAAATCAGTCAAGTAATTTTAGGATGCAAAGCAGAAAATGCTGCTATCTTTTCTTCCCATCGCTCGGAAATTCAGCCATGGGCTTTCAACCCTCAACGGTCTAACTTGGTGGAATTTAATGCTAACATCATAGATGCTTTCCATATTCTTTGGAAACTCAGTCTCTTCTGCTCTATATTAACTATTCTTAAAAGCATATTTTCCAGTGCTTCACACCTTAATTCTTCTTAAACCAGGCTTTCCAATAGTTATTTCAATTAATTTAAAACATTTATGTAGCCGCTCATGTTGTAACCAATGCTGGACAGCTCCCAATCAAATCCTCTTTCTAAAATTCACACTAGTCAATTTCAAACATCTAAAGTGTGCCTTTTAGCCCTAATAGATGATGAGGATAGAGAAAGGAATTGAGTTTATAGTGTGCATTTGATATGTAATAATAGATTATCCAATAGGAAAGATGCTAAGCCCCAACAAACCAGCTATTTCATGGTTTAACACAACATTTGCTCCAGGCTCCTAATTCAAAAGCAGCTAAATTTGACAGAGGTTAGTGACAGCGTGATTCATTGCAGTTGTTGGACATAGGAATTCAAAACAATTTACAACCATCTCACGTGTATGATGTGCTACATACCCGACATCACTTATTGCCAGCTCCAGTTCTTGCATATGTCTGTCAAAGTCATCTTCCTTATTTTGCACATTCACTCACACACCCATGATCATCCTGCCAGGTGAATATGCCCTTAGTAGAAATCAGGTCAAACAGCCTCACTAAAGAGGAGTGATCTGTTTTATTAGGCACCTCTTTTCCATTCTTCAGATGCCAAGGAAACATGCCGAAAGATTCATCAAGTCTCTGTGCCAACAACAGCAGTTTTATGGCTTTCATTGTTTGTTGGGCTGTGTGCTCTTCCACTGTGAAAGGGACTAGAAGCATTCGGGCCCTGTAGCAACCTGCCCCTTGGCAGCTGTCCCATTGCTCTGAAAGGGTTTGGCTGGCTTTGGGACAGTCCTGGTATGTTTCCTCCAGGCCATTCCTTGCAATGAGGATCTGCAACTCCCGTGGATGATGGAGCGGATGACGAGCCTGTCTGTTGCAAGGATGGAGCATTATGCACCACAGGAAATCCTTAGCTTTTGACTAACCAGGAATGAAGAGCCTGAGCATGGCAGCTGCCCTAGGGATGCCCAGTGGGGAGGCAGATGGATGCCAGGGCATCCCATGTGGGCTTTCAGCAGCCAGAAGTGAGAAGTTCTGAATGATGTGCAAAATAAAAAGCAGGCGTGAACAAAATAAATAACCCAAAAACCAGAATATGCCAAGAAGATGACCCTGGGGAGTAAATCTTCCATCATCTGCAGAGAGCTCTAGGAGGCCAGACTAGTTGAAGATGAGGATGATGGGCTCTGTAGCACAGGCTTCTGGAAGGGGAGTGCATAGGTAGGCACTGCATGCTATTAAGAGTGATGGGAGTTGTAATCTTGGAAGTTACATTTCTAGCACAGCCAACAGCCTGGGAGCTGAGGAGGATAGAAAGATACTAGGCCTAGCCGGTTCAGCACGATGGGGCTTGTGATCCCCAAAACCTGGCATGTCAACAGGCCTCCTCCTTCTCCTTCTCTGAGTCGCCATGGAAACCATGGCGGCTGGGAGGGGAGAAGTTTGTGCCCGAATTGCGCAAGCGCGCTGCCGTCCGCCTCTTCGCCAGCCTCCCAGACGCAGGACCGGGGGACGGCCGATTGCGCAGGCGTAGCTGAAGCCCAGGCGGCTTCTTCCTGCCTCCCTCCCTGTGACGTCAGAGGCCGGGAGGCGGGGCGAAGGGTCAGCTGACCGCGGGCGGGGGGGGGGGCAGGAGGGAGGAGGCCGGTCGCCGCTGAGGAGGCCGCAGAGACGCCGAGCGGAGCCGCCTTCGCCGCCGCGATGCCCTCGGAGAAGAGCTTCAAGCAGCGACGCACCTTCGGTGGGCCCGGGGGCAGGCGGGCAGGGGTGTGTGTGGGGCAGAGGCCTTTCCGCGTCTGGGGCGGCTGCGGACGATGGGAGTTGGAGTCTTCCCTAGGAAGACCGGGGGGGGGGGGGGCGGAGAGAAGGCTTGGGGAGGGGGCTTCATGCGTAGCTCTGTCCCCGCTTTCCTTTGGTCCCACACAACAGCCCTGCGGAGTAGACCTGGAGGGAGGGAGGGAGGGAGGGGAGAGAGAGAGAGAGGCTTTCTCCCCCCCTCCCCCGCCCTTCTTGCCTGTCACCCACCCTGGGGGTTTCTCCCCCCCTCCAGGAAGGACGGAGGGGTCTCGGTGGAGGAAGGTTCCCCAAAAGACCCTCCCCAGGACCCTTCCTTTTCTCCAGGAAGACTCCCCCCCCCAAAGCCTGGCATCTTCTGCCCTCCCCTTCTCTCCCCCTGAGAATATTAAGTGAGGACTCCAGCCCCCCCCCCAACACACACACCCACACGCACGCACGCACGCACGCACGCAGCCCCCCTTGCCTGGGGCAGATGGCTAAAAGCCTTCCCAATGTCCTCCCCTCCCCCAGGGATGCCTTCCCATGGGGATCCATCCCCTCCCCCACCCCAATTAAACCAAGCCTGGGGGTGGGGGGGGGGCTGTCTATGCAAGGCTTGTTTGTGAGGCTCCTTGGCATAAAAGGCCTGGTAAACAGGTCTGGTGCCCGTCACTTCCGCATCGTGGTCTGGGCTGGCACACCTTCCCTGGGAGCCTGGAAGGCCACTGGGTTGCAAGTGCCGGTCAAGGTTAGGAGGATGAGCAGGTCAGTCGGGGTCATCAGGGTTATGGGGGTGGGTGGCAAGGCCTGCTGGGACCTTCATTCGCCCTCTTCTTCCTCTGCAGTTGGGGGGGTGGGGGGTTTGAGAATAGTCCTGCAGGTGCCCTAGGAATCGCCTGGTGCCTGCGGGGTGGGGTGGGGTGGGGGCTGGGTGGGGGTTGTTCCTGCCATGAATTCGAATCCTTTCTTGAGGTGTCCAGTAAGAAGACCTGATGGGCACCTCTGAATGGCCCACCGGGTTAGCTGTTGTGGTTGTGGAAAGGTTGAATCACAGGTGATTATTTCACTAATTGCTTGGGTGACTGCAATACTCAGTGGCAGGTGACTTCTGACAGACCAGAGGCCGACAAGCAGAAGAAAATATTGAGCATTTCCCTCCTCCCCAAAAATAAAAATGGGTTTAATGATTGGGAGGAAAAAGAAATATTGGCTCTTGCAAGACTTGTGAGTTGGTTTGTGTCTACTGGAGTTTTAAGTTTAGCTGTTAAATGGAATAATCGAGGCTTAAATGTGATTTTTCTCTCTCTACCTCTCTCTTTCTTTGTCTGTCTGTCTCTCTTTTGCATAAGAAGACTGTGTTTTGAGTGGTTGATTCTATTTTTGTTCTGCCTAAACTGGTTTTCCTGCTTCTCTGGTAAGGCGGAACTGGGACTTTGTTTTGTTTTTGTGCTGCTGAAAATGAAAGTAAAGGTCACATTTGCTGTTTGTTTTCCTTTAGGAAGTGAGCAATGCAAATAGGCCCATATCAAGGGGAGGGGAGGAGGAAATCTAGAACCTCTGGGCCATTAACCATTGGCTACTTTTGTATTTTTTTGAAGAGGTTCGTATTATACTTTGTTAAAGTGTGTAGTTGAATTTAAACAAGCTTAATTAGTTTCTTTTTTGAGGGATAGAACTTGGTAATGACTTTACTTTTTCCCCTTTTAGAACAAAGAGTAGAAGATGTCAGACTTATTCGGGAACAGCACCCAACAAAGATACCGGTGAGTTGGCTTCAGACTGGTCTGTCTACTGGTGAGACTTGGTTAACAGGATCAGCAATATTTGAGGGCTAAAGGGTTAATAATTTCAGTTGATGTAGTCATCATTAGTGAAAGATACTTTGCCCTGTGTTGTTTATTTTAAAGAAAGATACGCATTTGTTTTGCTCCAGAGCTCGATTTCTGATTGCAGCTGGCTTTTCTTTTAATGTGTAACTGACTGGAGAAAGGAAATAGACTGAGATAACAGGGAGAACTGGATTCACAAGCTTCCAGTTTATTTTGAGAGAGGAAGATCTAGAACGAGAGAATCGTTCGTTTTGGAGTTTGAAGCCTTTTCGCTAATTCATTAAGACATTCTTGATCATATTTCTGTGAACCTTGAGTGGAAACTGAAGATGGCATGCCACAAAGGGACTTACGAGTACACTTCTATAGAACCATCGCAAGACGGCAGCAGAGGCATTACTACAAAATAATAAGAAATCTGTCCAAAATAAATAAAGCCATATTAGATATTGAAGTATCTGGCAAAGAAACGACACCTAGGCTGAAAACCGATAGCCATTCCCAAAGATCTGTTCCCCCGGTGTACATCTAGTTGGGAAGGAAATACAGAAGACTTCCATTACTTTAAGAGCTCGTGTAGGAAATAAGGAAATGGTGATAACAGGCAGAGGCAGTAGCAGAACAGCAAAGTTGGGAGGGACCATGGAGGTCTCCTAGTCCAACCCCCTGCTCAAGCAGGAAGCACTGTACCATTTCAGACATATGGTTGTCCGAGCTCTTCTTGAAAACCTCCAGTGTTCTTGGGCACTGAATCCGAGGCCCAAGAATAGTTCTGTCCACAAGGATATCTCTTGAAGATCTTGGAACCCCATTTGCTTTTGTTGACTTTTGCTGCCCCCGTCCCAAGAGGGGCTTGGGCAGATCTTGAGGGGTGGGGGAGAAGAGCGTTAGAGTTATGGATATTCTCTGAATTGATTGCCTCTTTGTGGGTTAAAGTGGCCCACATGTCTGTGCTGTAGGATTGTGTCCCTAGCATAGAGGTGGGCCACCTCCCCAGAGGCCTCCTGAACATGTACCCATCTTTTCCTGAGCCTGTTCCAGGGAAAGATGCAGTTGCTTTAAAGAGAATCTGGCGGGCTTTGTTAAGAACGTTTAAATGGAAGGACCACAGACAGCAGCGTTAAAAGGACACAATTGAAAGAGAAGAAAGTAAAAAGGAGGATTTCCATCCTGCTTGCCAAAGCGGAATGCCTCTGGTCCAGTAACTGGCCCAGAGCGGGTGTGACTGCTTGCCTGATACGCTAGCTCAGATGCTTGTGCAATTCTTGGGCAAATCCCATTGCAGGCAGTGGGCAATTCGGGGAACCAGAAAGTGGCCACTCATTTTAAGTTTTCCTGCTCACTCACTGCCAACAATAATGTGAAACGGTCATTTTCTCAGTCATGTTCCATGCCCCAAGGAGCAAAATCCAGAATAGCCTGACTGGCATTGTCAGCATTTGTAGACCAGCTGGGGGCTTACCCTCCTCCCCACAGCCCTTCCCTCTGGGTTGTCCAGATCAGTGGCTGGTTAGGCTGCCTGCACAACATTACCTCCCCCCATCCCACCCCGGTTAAGGGGGGGGGGGTCTTCCACGTAGAGCAATCTGGAGAGTATTTTCCCCCTGATCTGTCTGCAATTTCAAGGAAGGAATTCAGGTCAACTGCAGTGGAACAGACTCCTGAAAGGCCATCAGACGCAGCTGCTGAGATGGGCCTTGGCAATTTTTAAAATTTATGTACCTCTCCATCATAAAAGTAACCCAGCAGAATCTGCCATCTTTGGGAATAGCCTGTTAACTGAAGAGTGTCTGGAGTTGGATGAGGGAGTAATTTTCTATCGAATAAAGCACTAAATAATTAAGGAATCATTGTTGCATTTGTTCATTTTCTTTGTTAAATTACATAACCAATTTGTTCGTATATGTTGTAATACAGTATTTATAATCCACCTCATTTGCAGGGATCCTCATTGGTTTCAACATTAAACGGGGGAGGGGGGATAAAACACTAAATAATTAGATGAGAATTAATACAAGAAAAATCTAGACCGTTAAAACACAAGATGGGTATCATCATCAGCCAAAATTAAAATCAGCCTATTCAAATTTTTCCTTTTTCCCCCCAGTGCCAAATGTAGCAGAATATTATCTTAATTCTGTTTCCTTTCTAAACACACAGTCCTTTGTATAGAAACAATGAAAACTGTCACTTTATAAAATGTAGATCTTTTGGTTTGAAGCCCAAGTAATCCTTTTTGCTTCCTTTTGTTTCCAAAAAGCACTAACAATGGAACAAGCAGTTACATCCAGTTCCATTTTTATACCTGTCATATGATCTCTTTAGTCAAATCAACACTGGCCTATCTTAAGTAATGGCAGCAGTTCTGCTTTAAATAGGCTTGCATAATCTCTTTCAATGGCACTTTTCTATTTCTCAATGACAAATTTTTTTGTCAAGATATCCCCTCTTTTGCTTAATGAAGAGCCAGGTTATTATCAGACTGCAAGGAACAAACATTGTTCTGTAATAGCATTTAGATTGATTTTTCAGAGCATGTAGAAATTTGTAAAATAATAATAATAAATGCAAAGGATAGAACTCTTGAGCTGATCTTCCTGCATAGACTTTGTCTGGGAGCCAGTCCCATTGAAATGTATAATTTATATTGTGTGGTTGTGCATAGGATTGTACTATGGACATTTGGCTGATTGGTTCCTTTAGAAAACAAATGCTGTTACTTTTCAGGTTGAAAAGCTTTATTTTCTGGGGCCATATTTACAAATGGCATCATTTCCTCAGTGGCCTCAAAGACCAGAGATAACTACCTTTGCAAATGTTGGAATGATGATGATGACTGTAGTGCTTTTTATTTAAAACATCACTTTTGCTACTTCCATTTCTCCTGCAATTGCCTCTTTCTTCTTTTGTTGTACACCTATCCTGATAATTCTGGACACACTTCAGCAGAGTTTTCATTAAAATAAAAGGCAATTATGCAGATCCACAATACCAATGCACTCTTTGTATTATTCAGGGTGTTGGTTTTAAATACTGCTGAGTAGGAATCACAGGTAATAATATCACACACACAAACACACACACACACTCACACAGTGCCTGTAGTACCAATTGGCATGGATTAGAAAAACAAAGTTCCATTTTGTGTCAGCACAGCCATAAAATGTGAGTTTAAAGTTACACGTCTTATCGCATTCCAACATTTGCTTTTACCTTTGACATCTTTTCCAGGTAATTATCGAAAGATATAAAGGAGAAAAGCAGCTTCCCGTTCTGGACAAAACAAAGTTTCTGGTTCCAGATCATGTCAACATGAGCGAGCTTATCAAGATAATCAGGTACTTAACGTGTGATCATTTGCCTGCAAATTCACTTTTTGTGAATTGTTGCTCCACAATATTAGGAAGGTGCTAAAGCCCACAAGCCACTGCAGTGGGTAACTCAGCTCGGACTCCACAACACTCAGCTGACTTGTGGCAAAACCCAGATCTTAAATAACAGCCTATCCTCCGCATTCTCAGGGCTAAAGCTGCAGAGGGACAGGTGCTGTTGGGCTTTGCTGCCTGAAAACTGCTGGTTGTCCCAAAGGTGCTTTTTTCCAGAAGGCAACGGGACCTCCTTGGGTTTTTTTCCTTGAAAACATTTCGCTTCTGATCCAAGAAGCTTCTTCAGTTCTGACTGAAGAAACTGTCCCACATTCATTTACATTCCTTAGTTTTTCTGAGGATGCAGATAAACCCCCAAGTGGCCTCAAAAACTTTCAGAGAGCTAACATCGACCTTCAGAGTAGATGACTGCGAAGAATAGAAATCCTACCATTCCCCGCCAGAACCGAAAAAGAGAAGCGAAACGTTTTCAAAGGGAAAAACCAAGAAAGTCCATTTGGCTTTTTTGGAAACTCACCTTTGGGACAACCGTCAGCGAAATAAAAAATCCCCACAGACCACTTCTGGTTGGGATTGAGAAGGTTGGGTCTATTCCAAGCTGAGCAGACGAGATGGAAACGAGGTGGAAAAAGAAATCCCAGGGTCCCTTCAGTGCACAGATGGAGGGGGAAGGATTCCGTTTTGTCAGCCCCTTCCGAATCCCTGAATGGCCTTTGTGAGCCTGTCTGGCTTTGTCCTGGCAATGGCAGGTATCCAGGCCCTGGAGGGCCTGCTCAAAAGGATTGGAAAGGCTGAGAAATGCTTGGGGAGATCATCTTAGTTGAGTGATCCTTTCTGGATGCAATGAAGAGGAGACGGCTATCACCCGTCCGAGGCCAGGCCTGGGGTCACACCTTTTCTGAACGGCTTCCTTTTCCTTTCCAGACGGCGACTGCAGCTGAATTCCAACCAAGCTTTCTTCTTACTGGTGAACGGACACAGTATGGTGAGCGTCTCCACACCCATTTCGGAGGTGTACGAAAGCGAAAAGGATGAAGACGGATTCTTGTACATGGTGTACGCCTCTCAGGAAACGTTTGGCATGATGAAACCCTCCATGTAAACACCTTGCCCCTCGGCCTTGTAGCCTAGCCTAGTTTTTACCCTCCCCTGCCCTTTTGCCCAGGAAAGAAAGGGATGTCGCGCCACTGATCTGCTCAGAGTAGTTGTGCTTTGTGGGATGTTCTCAACGTCCTTTCCTTTTTGTTTGTAAATATTTAACAGATGAGTGCCAGTACGGACAAGCAGCTCAGCTTTGTAGACTTGCTATACGTTTGCACAGGCATACTTGCTTTTTAAAAAGCCTCTGGAATTGGAGCAAGACCATAACGTGCATGTTGACAATAATAATAATAATAATAAAAAGAAATGTTGGCGTTAACTCAAATCATAGGAACTGGGCTAAATGTTAAAGTAGCCGACTGAAATACATCTGTGTGATATATCCTGTTAATTTATATTTCAGCTCCTACAAACTGCTTTATCCTCAAAGGGTAGGAAAGTCTGCCTCTTTTGGCTTCTTGGTGTTTGGAAAATCAGTGCACATGGGATGTGAGAGAAGAGAGAAGAGTTAATTCCCTGGTATTGCTACTTTAGTCAATATCAGCAAAACACCAAATTGCTAACTATAACTATATATCAAGCATAGCTTTAGTTTAGGAAGTGTGTATTTTAAAAATTAGGTTATGTACTGTACTTAACAGTTAAGAATGTTACTCTAATATATTTGTATTCTGTCATACATCTTTTTTTTTTACCTAATCCGCCCATCTCGTCCTCCGAAAAGAGGGCTTCCTTTTATCCTTCAAGTGATAATAACAGATGCAAGCCATCAGGTGCAGGCAAAGGCAAGCTTTTTAGCCATTACAATTGTGTATTTTTGTGCACATCTATGTATCTTCATCTTTTTAACCCGCTGAATGCTTGAACTGGGATTGATGGAACTAAGATTGAATCCGCGTTGCATCCATAACAAAAATCTTGGTTTCCTTCCATTTTAATTTCACACTGAACATAATTTCACTTTATTAAAATCTAGACTGTATCTAAAATGACCAAGAGTGCGTGTGGATTCGATTGCTACACATTTTATACCTGCTGCAGGTTGACTGAATTTTCATTTTGTTGTTGAGGTCTATGCAGAAGTATTTCAGATATCCATTTGGATTCTATAGAAATTAAATTTGCTGTGCAGGTGTGGTAGTGTTCTAGAGAGCTCAGTTCCAGCAAGAAATCCTGCTAAAATCTCAGTCCGTTGAAAGGCTTGGCCTGCCAGCCAGCTTGTAGCTTGGGATATTCACCTATTCGGGGTTTGCTTTCAAAATTGTCCATGAGATCTCATTGTAAACACGCAATGCCTTCTGTGCAACTTTAAGTTCTACATATAGACCGCCCTTTTTAAGTATGGAACTGCTACGTTGCTTTCTTTCAAAAAGTGTTGTTGTGGGTGCTCCACCCCAACTGGTTGTAAGGTTGTTTTAAAGCAACCCATCCAAAACCTGGCCCTGTTGTTCCTGTGTTATGTCATGGGTGACAATTGAATGTGGTTGTGGACTTTTTGAACACTGAAACCCAGCTAGGTTATATAACACCAGTCTGGTTGCTTGGAACCAGGACTGCTTGAATCCCGAGCCATGGTTGCTGCTAGCTGGGCTGGGTGGAATTTCTGAGCCACGATTCTCATGCAGCAAGAAAAAATTGGACTCCAAAGGATGTAAGAAAAGACATGCCTGCTGAGTGGATTATGGCAGAGCCCCTAATTCCTGGGCCATGGATTACTACAGGTCCGTGGCCGGTTAGGAAGAGTGCCACACAACTGGAGATGAGCAGCAGGCGAGCAAAACTGCATGCGTGGGATCTAGGTTAAGCCCCTCCCCCCATCTTCTCTCCCCCTCCCCTAGTCAGTGAAAAAATTGTCTTCCACAAAACATTGTCTTCCACAGTCCCTGGTGCCAAAAGGGTTGCAGGGGTGGGGTGGGGTGCAACCGCTGGATTATGGTACAGCCCAGGCTGCAGCATGGCCTTGCCTTCTCCTGCAGAAAGCAAACTGCAGTTCAATACAGATTGCCTACAATTCCCGCTTCTGAAAATGCCCTCCTCCGCCAGACTTTTGCTGAAAGCAATTGGCCCACTCCAAGCGTTCTCATCTTTAGCCTCAAGAGGGGGGGGGGGGGGGACACCATCAACGAGGATAACTGGAAAGACACTGCGGTCTTTTATTTATTTGTTTTTCAGTACATTAAATTTACTCGGATAAAAACATTCTAAAAATGTACAATTTTACCTTTAACAAAGTATAATAAAACATAAAAATCCCAATACCAGAATACTTGACATTTACAGTTCAAAATCATATTAGGTAAATATTAAATATTTACAAAACTTTTTGATATTTATATAAAGTTTCGTGCACATTTTGTAATACTAAGGGTAAAAGAAATGGCTCGAAACAGGCAAAAGGCATCCCTTTTGCTCCAAACGGAAAGTTATAACTGGAAAACATGTTAACCTGCCATTTGGGGACACAATTGTTTCCTATTAACAGAATTCAGTTTGCAGAGAGGTGTGGATAGTGGTAGCTTTCTAAATTGCTGGCTTCTTTAATTCCTGCTTCCAGGTAGAGCCCATTAATAAGAGGGTGCCGATAACATCTGCTTGTCTGCAATGAGCACCTTCAGGTAGCACAAGGAAATCAGATCGTTTTAGGGTAGTTTCAGTCTTAAAATGAAACATATCTGCCAAAGTGTTTCCTCTAGGTATCTAGGAGTGTATTTCAGGACAATAGGAAGGCATCATTTTCAACAGAAATTAGAAAGTTGCTCTCTTAACTGGAGACTAGCTCAGAGTCTTGTAGTGCTCCATTAGGTTCTCGTTAAACCCCATACCTGGCAGGTATCCTACAGTACAGTCAATGAAAATAGTCTTCCTTCAATGTAGACAGTCTGATTATTTTTTTAAGCAAGGAAATGCTTTATCTCCCCTCTAGGCCAGGATTTTGGGCAATCCTGCACGGTGTGTTGTTTTTGTTAACATGAATTGAGTCGCATTCCTTCAAGTCCTTCAGTGCAAAGCTGCAACCAAACTGAGGCACGCAGTTAGTATGTTCTAAGAAAGTGTTTAATTGTTCTTGCATGTGAGGCATGCTGTGGGCATCTAATTCCTACATGAAACATTGCCAACCAGTTCTGAATAGTGGAGAATATGAATGGAGAGCTACAAGGTAAACCTAATACTTTCAGAGCAAACCAAGAAAATCAGAGCAGGTATTCTTCTGTGGATTCTGCTGCATTCTTTCTGCAATTATATTATCAAAGCAGTTCTCTTTGAAAAGTTGAGCAAGTTAGGTTTTTTTCCCATGGGAAAGAAAACCACATTTTTTTTTAACTGCACAGATGTAACAGAGGCAAGTTTCTAGAGGCTTCCCAATTAAGAAAACGAATGTTTTTATTCTGCTAAGCTTGTGGGATGGTAGGATTCCTTTTTTTAATGGACATTTTGGCTCTTGGCATATATCTCAGACCAATAAAAGTATTTTCAGCTTTAAGAGTAAACATGAACTGAAAGATGTAATAACCAAGGCAGGTTGCTTCTACTCATGGCAAGATCATTAAGGCCACGTAAATTGATGAGTTCCCATCCACTTTGAATACAGATTTTTGATTTTCTCAACAGGTAGCCATGTATATAGCAGCAGCCTCAATCATTCAGGGCACTACAAAATGAATTTTACACGTTATGATCTTGACACACAGATTTTAACAGCAACCACGTTATTACTCCATAACTCGGAGCGAATAAAGTTCAACCAACTTAAGTCTGTCTCACACCCATCTAACTCTGTTTTGGTGAAGCCGAAGTGAGGAGATGGAAGCTGAATACTCCATTGCATAGAAATAACGGATGTCAGGCGCAGGCCTGTTGAAATACTAGTGTTGAAGGCAACAGACCAGCACAGGAGTGGAACTCGCCACTGCTTTACAGAAAGCAGACGAGAGTTTTGACACTCCTACTGTTTAGAGGGGAGTTCTCTCCTGCTACAAAGCAGCACATTAAAAAATGTGGAGACCCAGCCAATCTGGTGCTACGTGACTAAGAGTTGAGGCAGCCCAGATGATGAAGCAAGGAGTGCAGCAAGCAGGATGAATCCTAAAAAAAAGTGTTGCCTCCCCTTTGACAGGTAAAAATCCAGGTTGTTTCAACCCCTTTGGATAAGCGCTACTGGCTGCTACTTAGCTACCAAAGCTAAATTTTTTATAGCCCACATCGAATGAAAAAGGCAAACTATAAACTTCCCTAAGTAATGAAACGGTATGCTACTGTACTTTGCATTTGACGCTGTGCCTTCTAATCCCAACAAATTCCTGGAAGAGTCTGAATTTTAAAATTTATTACAGATGCAGAACACCATTTCCTATAGCAGAAACCGCTGAATCGTTAACACTTCCTTAAATCGTAGAAGAGAATAAAAAAAAAACAAAATACCACTGAGTCTGGCACTAGACCCTTGGAGACTTAAATTTAATCCACCGCTGGTAAGTTAGTCCTACATTAAGAGGAATTGCTGACCAACGTGGTGTAACTGTTTCCAGAGTGAAGCATTCACCTCTATTCTTTGGGAAGAAAAAGAGGGTTAATTTTTTTTCCTTTATTGGATGACCACGTAGCCTGCTGGTGCCTGTTTCCAACATCTCGTCCCCTGACCTCACTTTGCTTGAAGTGCAGATAGTCAGAACAGAATTATACATTCTTCCGTAGTGCAACCCTTTAAAATCCCAGAGTGTAGTGCCTGATTTATTTTGAGAGGAAGGGGGGAAAACAGGAGACCTTTAACTAGCTTCCAAGGTTAAGAGTCCAGCAGGTGAATGGCAACGGTTGCACCACTGGCCTTTAGCTCTCACTCCAACTCCAGATTATAACGTAGCTGCCCAGGAGTTTAATTTTCCAGCATGGAAGGTGAAATTATGGCAACATTCTTCGGCAAAAGTGCAGCAGTTTCTATACAACAAGAAAAGACAGTTGGCCAGTCTCGCCTATCTTCGGGGAGGTCCAACGTTAAAATCTGTTTTGGCAATTCAGGAAAAAAAAAATGGGCTTGGAAGCCCCCCCGCCCCCCTCTCCTAAAGTTTCAGTTCCTTCCTAGGGTTGAAGTAGAGCACCTTTGGATTAAAAAAATAGCATTAATAAGCTCAACAGATAGACTCCCAATCTGAAGTTCCCTAATTATTTCATGGCCATTTTGCCATCACAAAATATTGCATCTGAAGTTAAGCTCAGTCCGTGGACTCTAAACTCTCAGCCGGGGGAGCGTATTTTAACCGAAATGTACCTGAAGGAAAAAGAAGGAAGGTTCAATTAGCAGAGTTTTGCAATCCAGGTTGTAAGAATCCCAGTTCAGATTCATAGATTCTCAGATCTTGGGGACACAATGCAGGCGGTCCTAGACCGGCAACCACAACTGGGAACAGAACTTCCACTGCCAAGCAAGGAAGCTAAGTGTAAGTCATGCCTAATTTTACTATCTTTAGTCGAGGGACCCCCTGCAGTTATCAAACGGGACCTGCGGTCATTAAGACTGCTCCAAAGTCCCTTTTTTTCAGGGCCACTATAACTTCAAACAGCTGCTAAACAATTGGTTGTAACTCAAGGACTCCCTGTTCATCTTATAGACAGCCTTTTCTGAAGGAAGCCGAGACAAACTTATGAGCCATGGTGGCGCAGTGGTTAGAATGCAGGACTGCAGGCTAATTTGGCTGACTGCCTGCTGCCATCAGTTCGGCAGTTCGATCCTAACCAGCTCAAGGTTGACTCAGCCTTCCGAGGTGGGTAAAAGGAGGACCCGGATTGTTGGGGGCAATAGGATGACTGTCAATGGCTTAGAGGGGGCTACTCTTATCTTGGGGGCTACACTGGCTGCATTCCTCTCTCAGCCTCCTCAGGCCAATGTAAGCATTTACCCTTTCAGCTTCTGTACTACAGAACACTAAAAAACCAATATATTTTTTTATATTCTGCCTTTCTTCTCAGAGTTCAGGAGTCTGGTCCTCAGGATAACCTTCTAAAGCAGATGGGGCAGAGGGTGGGGGGATTGCACCCGGGCCTTCTGCACCCCAGGTTGTGTCCTTTACAACCATAGATCAATGCTTCTACTAGGGCCATTCGGGGACTGGGTAAACCTGGCGAAGAACGGCAAATTCACAGTTGCATTTTCAACAGGGTTCATTGCCTCTCCTGGTGTCCAGAACCACTGTCCTCGACTGCCTTTTTGGGGGGGGCCCATCCACCTCTGACAAGCCACGCCCCTCCTCACCTTGTCGATTGAAATCCATTGGTGGCTGCTTGCAGTCTTGAGCTCGGTGGCCACTGGCTCCACAGTTGTAGCAGGAGAGGTTCCCGGGCTTCTTGTGTCCCGAGCCACCGCTGTTGTTCACCATACCCTGGGCCTGGTACACCCCTGCAGTGCCGGCGGCCATGAAGCTTTGCATGGGGGGCACTGCAAAGGCAGACTGTCCACTCATGAGGGAGTCCGGCGTGGGGCCACCACCATACGGAGAATGGACCATGGGGAAGGCCGAGCTGCTATTGTACTGCTGGGGGTTGACGTAGCCATTGCTACACAGAGGACTGAAGGGTAGGAAGGGGAACGTAAACATGGACGGCCCTGAAAAGGGGTGCTGGAAGTAGTTCGTGTAGCTCACAGTCATGCCGCTGGAGCCGCAATTCCCGCTGCAACCGCAGGAGCTGCAGACCATGCAGCCGGGCGGCTGCTGATGCTGGTGGTGGTGGTGATGATGGTGGTTGTTCTGGTTGGGGACGGGCACATTCCCCGCAGAGCCGCCCCCGCCATAGAAGCTATTCTCTGCAGCAGAGGACAGTGTGGGGCTGGAGCTGGGAGGGGGGCAGCTGGGCAGACTGCCCATGTTGGCAAAGGAGGTGGCGAGGTGGCTGCTGGAAGACGCGGCGGGGTTGCTGTTCGCGCAGAAGGTGCTGCTGGGCATGGGGGCCACCGGCATGCCGCTCATGGCGGAAAAGGCCACTTTGGTGTTGGCGGTGTACAGAGCTGTTCGGGGGCTGATTATTGCTGGGGAGACGCTGAATTGCATACTGTTGGAGCAGGACGGCTGCCCCGCCAGGGTGGCCTCAGTGGGCACAGACGAGGAGACCAGCAGCTTGATGGGGGGGCGTGCCATGTGGAAGACCGTGCTTGAGGTGACGGTGGCCGTGGTGCTGGTTTCCACCAGGATGCCCGGGGGCTGGGATGGTTTCGCCATTCGGTCCAGTGCGGGCGTATGGACCAATTTGGATCGTGGGCCGAAATGAATGGAAGGTGCAGAGGAGCCGTTTTCAGGGACTGCCGAGAGCACCTGGAGGGGCTGATGCGGAGGCACCGGGATCCGATCCGCCAGGGTGTTCCCAAAGCTCTTCTCCATCTTGATGCTATTCTGAGTGGGCCCGCCTGAGAACTTTGTCCTGTCCTCTAGTGGTAAAAGCGAGTGCATAGATGAAGAGAGGAGCTTCAGGTCTGCATTTCCACGCTCGGGTTTGTGCATAGAGTTTAATATTCGAATCGGAGTGGCCGTCATCTGTCCTGGCAAGGGGTGGTGAGCCGTCGGACTAGACCCTGACTCATTCTGTACAGGCAAAACCTGAGCAGTGGGCCGGGCCGAGTTGGAGCCGAAGTGATTCAGGATCATGACCGGCTTCTCCTTCTCTGTGGGCTCTGGGTGGATCTCCACACCTGCAAGGCAAACAGGATCAACTACAGTACACACTGACTGAGGGATGCCCAGGAGCTGCCACAGAATCAAAGGGAACGCCCTTACGCCTCTCATTCTCCTCGGCACTGTCCGAGCTTTCTTCCCGGGGCTGCATCCCCATAGGGCTGGAGGACGAGCTGGAGGATTCCGAGGAACTGCCTTCGTGGTGGGGCGTGGTGGAGACTGTCTGATCTACGTCCACGTGCAATTCTTGGGGGAGAGAAGCAGAAATCTTCATCAGAAATGAGAAGGCATATCCTTGGAAGTCACAGAATTGAGCAAAGGGACAAAGGAGAACAAGAGCCTTTTTTGGGATCACTCGGTCCTGGCTTTGCCCAACTCCTCCCCCCACCTCAAAAAAAGATGCAGATGAAGACAGACTCCAGACAGCACTAACGGGTGAAGCACACTCATCTGACACCGGGGACCCCTTTACCTGTGGCATGGTTCCCACGAATGTTCTGTATGGGGTTGATGTGAGTGGTGGGAGGAACTCTGGCCACCCCAGAGCTCATGGATGGGGAGGGGGCTGGGTTCATGGTCCGCTTCTCTGACTTTTCTCTGCCATTAAGAAAAGGTTGAGGAAACAGTTGAATACAATCGTCATGTCTTCTAGCCAGACTGCAATTTTTCAGATACGTATCCATGGATAACCCCTTTCCCAACATGCTTTTTCTGTGAGCATGAGATCACTCAGAGCCAGTACAGGTACAGATCCTTCAGAGGGCAGTTCAGCATTTCTTCTGATGGGTCCTCATAGTTCTAGCCATTACTCCATTCCCACTATCACAACTCCAACCCAGGTGCACGGGGCCTAGCTCACTATTACGGGTGACAGTCATGTGACCCTGATTTCCAGCCCCCCCCCCACTGGCTTCCCCACTGGTTTCCCACTAAGTCAATGGGGAAGCTGGCAGAAGTCGGAAGTTGCGGTCACATGATGTCCTCACCTGATGGCAACCAGACAGGCAGCATCACCATTGACAAATGCTTTACAACTGTGTTGCTTGGTCACAGCACTGCCTTCATAAATTGAGGACTACCTGTCCTGGCCACAGAACACTGTGGAACAGAAATCGAATGACACCCCACCCCCTGCCCACCCAGGATCAAATATGTCCCAGTTCTTTTTTTAAGAACATACAATACCTTCCTAAGTTGTTGGAAACGATGTCTTAAAAACCAAGTTTCTTTAGTACTACTTACAAATCACCCTGAGTGGGAAAACTGCTTGTGTTTCTGATCCTTACTTTTCCAATTCCAGCTGGGTCTTGAGTTTCTTCTTTGCTCCCATGGTGAGTGTTTCAAACTTATTAAGATCTTCTTCTGTGAGGCTCAAGAACTTGTGGAGAAAGACAAATAATTAGTATGTTTTCTAAACATAACAGCACTTGTCAAAATCGAGAATTTTAAGGCAGGCATAATGAACTGGGATATATTCCAATAAAAAAGAGAAATATATTTAAGTGATAAAACTCAGCCTTGCACAAATGTCAATTTATAACTAAAGGTATACCAAAATACTCAGATTAAAAATCTAAAAGACTTAGACCTAGAACTTAAGAGTTAGAATAACTTTATTGTTCCTTTGAATGTACACTAATCAGCATACATTAAAATGAAATTTCGTTGCATACAGCTCTCAAAGGATCATTTGAGATGTGTTATTAGAGCTCTTCTGGGTTTAAGTGGCTTAATTCACCTCCACCAGAGGGCACCCCAGTATCGTTTTTAAATCAGAATAAGATGGTCGTAGCTTTACAACATCCATATGCCAAGTACTACAAAAGCCATTTTAAAAGTGGCATTCCTCTAAGTAAAGCCTACACTGGCTCAGCTCTTTCCCAGATTATTGAGAGATTCTTCTTGCTAGAAACACAATTTGTGAATTGTGAAACTGAATTGGGAAGGGTAGGGACGGGACAGGATGGGGAGGGGATGGGGAAAAATAGAAACAGAAAAAACACTATATTCTTCTGGTGAGGCCTGCATCATACCTTCTCCATTGTCAACTGTTTAAAAACCGGATAGTATTTGTGCAACCGCAGTTTTCGCAGCCAGTCTAAAATTCCGTTTTGCTCCTGGGCCTGTGGGTTTTGTGGACTCGGAGCCATTAAAACAGGGGAAGAGTTTTCTATCTGGCTGCGGCTACATGCTAACGTGGGCCCGGCCCCACCTGAATGAGAGCAGTGGGAGAGGGCAACGGCTGTTGCGGCCGAATGGGGCAGGTGATGCTGAAGACTGTTCTGGGCGGCCTGGACACCTGCAACCCCACAGATGGGCCTGTAAGAGAGAAGGAAAGCCAAATAGAATGAATGAATCATTCCCTAGGAAGTAACGGAACCACGGGTAGTCCTCGAGTTGAGTAATTGAGCCCCCACAATTACTACCATGAGTCGCGATGGCCCCCGTAAAGCGGGCCATTTGACTCAACCCAATATTATGACTTTTTTGAAATGGTTGTAAATGTGAATGGTGCAGTTGTTAAGTGAACCTATAGGGGAGGGTTTTTTTTTGCTGGAAACTGGAATAAAAAGCCAGCAAAACCGAACACGCCTCAAGCAGGGCTGGGAGGGAGCCTTGCTCAAACAAGGAGGAGGATGCAACCTGAGCAAAAGGAAGATCTCATGTGAACACGAAGGATGAAAACAAGGCTGTCTGGGAATTAGCCAAAGCCATTTCCTCTAGGTACTCAGAAAGGGGAACTACATTCCCATTTTTCTGTATCCTACCCACTCTTCCCTAAATTCATCTCACCTTCCAGAAGCACCCAGTGTCGTACCCATTTTGTAAAGGGAAGAATTGCTGGGATCTAAAAGGAAGGACATCACAGTATTTAGAGTGTTATTATTTAGCTACACACACACACACACATTTTGGGAGAGGGTTAGGGTGGCGCTTGCCCTTTAAACTCACTTGAACTCTGATATTGTGGGGAGTGACATGAAATGCTGAAAAATTTCTTGACGTGGTCATTTTTCCAGATATGGGACGGTAAGGATGCCAAATACCTGCAAAATTATTGTGATGGAATGATATTTTCCTAACTTCAGGCAAAACAGAACTAAGACTGCAAAAGCGGTCAAGAATGAAGTTAACAGTGCACAGAACCCATCAGGAAATTACAAATATATGAAGTATTGAAGTCATTGAAGAGACATCTGGGACAGATTCATGAAACAGCCACGATCCTCCCTATGTGAGCTAAATCTGCCAAGACAATTGATTTAGGATTACAGGCAGACCTCGACTTATGACCATTTGTTCAGTGACCGTTACAAGGGCACTGAAAAAAGGGACTTATGGCTGGTCTTCACACTTGGAACTGTCACAATGTCATTGGATGAAGCTGGAGTCTCTTAACGACCCGCAATTCGCTTAACAGAACCCCTTAGGGACAGAGGTTCCAGCCCCAGTTGTGTCATAAATCGAGGACTTATAAGTGACCAGACTAGAACTTCCTTGCCCATTACATTTTGTGTAAGCAAATAACACTGCTCATGTAATTTAATTAATTGCTTCTGCCAACCAAGCAGGCGTTTCAATAGTTTGGGCTGTGGCTTTCGGCTGATGCCCCACTATTTTTTTTTATAGCGGATTTGTGCTTACCAGATGTAACCGGCCCTTAAGATTTATTTTTTTTCTGCCAAAGTTATTCATTTTTCTCATTACTCTTCCCACACAATACCTCTCTTTTAAGTTCTTTGCAACGGCTTCCTGTCCGTTCCCAAATCTAGTACAAGTTTCTCAAACTCCGCTAAAAAAACCAGAGGCCTCTTTCGATGGGAGCCGCACATACAAGTGCAGTAGGTTAATTAAATAAATAAAGCGCTTCAGAGGGATCGGTCCTGTGATTCTCACTTGTCTGGCTCTTATCAGCTTCAATCACCTCAAAGCCGCCTTGTTTCCTGAAATAACCCACTTTTAACCACCCCCACCCCCTTTTTTTCCCCCTCCGCTCTTCCCATCTGGAATTTCTCCCTCCAAGCTGTTTTTCTTACTTTTATTCCCTTTTCAAAGCTTGTTTTATCTGGGAAACTTCTCAAGTAATCCTAGAGTGCATGCATTTTTGTCATTTTGCCAAAGCAACTGCAATTAAAACAATGGTAGGCCTCTCAAAGGGAAGACCTATTAAACCCCATCCTGCACGGTGCTAATTAGGAAGATGGATCTGGGCCTGAAATTCTGCACTTCCAAGGAGCCAACAGAGTCTCCGCTCCCCCAAAGGGGCTGCATGAATTCCTACTGAGTAGAAATTGTGTGTGGATCTGCAGTACAGAATAACAGAACTGGGCACTGCTAATGAAAGCAGGGTGTGAGAGCTGGAAGGTAGATGGGCCATATGAGAATCTAAGCCAGGGTTTCATAATTTGTGTTAAGAAAGCACTAAGTAGCTGCAACCAAAGCAAGTGATGAAGCAATGGCAATTTAATAAGAGTTACTACTTTATGAAATAGTTAAATTCATTAACTGAATAATAAAATAATAACGGAAAGTCACACACCCGCCCACAAATTTCAGAAACAAGTTCAAAGTATACCTAAGGTCTGATTCCAAGTCCATATGGCTTCTTTCTAAGTAAAATGAATCTGGACCAGCTAGAAAAGGAATGAATTTCTCCAAATTTTCTTCTGGATACAACTGACCTAACTAAGAAAGAAAATGTTGGCTTTTATTATTGGTATTGTATTGTTGATTACTGAAAATATTCAGTATGAAACTGACATACAGCATGCAAGTATCTTAATCTTAATTCTTTTTTTAAGCTGTGCAAGATACAGTATATAGTTAGTTACAAGGGCTTTCAAATGTACCTTGAAACACCAATTGTACAAAATCATTTTACCTTTGAAATGAAATCAGTCACTTCAGCAGAAGACTTTGTTACCACTGTCACTGAGGAATCTGACCATAAGACCTAAGGAAACAAAAAAGAACCCTTTGGTTCCCTTCAGCAAGCAATTTTAGAATGAACAGACAGACGGACGGACGAGGCTGGGCCATGTACAGTGGGGCAATTCTGCCTGGGTTTCTGAAGGTTACAATGTTTTCCCCAAAGTGGATTTAAACAATTTCACCAGCATGAGCTGGGTGTTCCTGTGTGTTTGTAAGAGAGGATGCACCAAACCCCCTAAATTTGCATCCTTTTCTTCCTGCAGGTTCAACCAGCTATCTGAGAACATCTCTTGAAAGTCCATAAAAGCTGAGTGAGTAACTGCATTCACATGTACTTATAACACAAGACAAAGGGGAACCCAGTGTGTGTTTTGCACGTACTGTATCTGAAGGCTTTGGGGACAGGTGGGGAAATACTGCCAGTATCCTTTTTAAAAACAAACAGGGATAAGATGAGCAGGATGTTTCCACACTATATTAACCACCAAAATGCATGCATTTTTCCAGCCTTGAGGATACTGCCAAAAGCACTGATGGGAGGAAAGAGTTTCAAAATACATTACGTAATTCAGGAATTTCCTTTTTCCAGCCCTTGCTTAGCTTAAACTAAGAAACAGAAACGGGCAGGCAGCTTCGATTCTTCCTGGGGCTTTGTTGATTTCTTTTGCTTTCCCTCCCCCCCCCTTCACACACACACACA